>WEIV01014382.1:89496-107493 GCA_013390005.1 Calyptomena viridis | reverse complement strand
CCTGCCTTCCCGAGCTGTTGGGGGAAGGTGAAGGATCTTAAAAGGGAGGGGGGGGGGGAGAAAGGTGTCTGTAACAACTATCAAACTGCTCACCCTTAAACTCTTAAGCTCTGATTTTAGTAGTAGTTGTAGTTGTAGTAGTAGTAAATTCTTAACATTCTAAGTTAGAGCCTGTTTTGCTTGTGTGAAGTAGTTAATAAACAGTTGCTTGTAATCCTTATCACAAAGGTCGGGGTTTTTCTTTCCCTTCTCTGAGAAATTTTAGATCTATGTGTGGGCTCTCGGCTTTTAGCCAGAGTCAAACCATGACAGGGATGTTCCTCCTTTTCCCCAGAGTCCTCTTGGATTTCATTTGAAATGCTTCTCATAGTCTATCTCCTTCTCAGTGTTTTCCAGCTAAACCTGAAAAGTTTCAGTGTTTCATTCTGCGTCTGCTAACACAGTCTTTCACATAGTGATGAGCATAGTTTTTGAGAACTTTCTTGTATCTTGTAATCATGGAGCTTAAACTAACCCAGCCTGGACAACAGTCACTTGGCCACTAGTCAATTGCTAAAATAAGTGAAAACCACCTCTGGTGCTGGCAAGTTCAGGCGTGTTCTGAGAACCTGCAATGTCAGATCAATCCAAAGCCTGTAGCCTTTTACTAGCAATAGTAAAGATGTGTTTACTGGGCTGCAGGTACTATTATTTATTGTAACAAATATTTATATTTACATACATTTTATTTTACTGAATTTTCAGTTATAAAACATTAGATTGGTTGTTGATAAATTGAAATAATTTAAATAATTAAATAGAAAAATGCACAGCAATGGTGTTTGCTTAATCTAAACCACTGGTTTAATGTTTATGTAATAAAATAAGGTATGTTGGGAAATCTGATTTTTGTACTCTCTCATTGTTAAAATAGTTGTGATACTATGTATTTATACAACTAGAAAATGGATAACAGTTATGGCAAATTTCAGCACTGAAAAATCTTCACACAGATGCAAAAAATTAGTAGTTTTAGACAAAGCAGAAACTTTTTGAAGTTATGAAGGCTGCAGTTGGCATAAAATCTGATTTTATACTTGCATAGATTATTTTAGTGGGGACTTACAAACTAAGTATATTTTGAATATGTTTTAGCTTTTCATTGATATAGCTAGGTTTGTACTTCTTAGACATTTGTGTAAGTACAAGTACAGTGAATTTAAGGATTAAACCAAGTATGCTTCATTACCTTTATATTCACCAAAAAGACCCCTATAAGATTTTGAAACCACAGTTCTGTGTAGGCAGGCTCATTTATTTACAAGTGATGTTTGCCTTTTAAGCATTTGCCTAACTTTCACATTTGTTGGCATTGAGTTTAAGCAAAACCAAGGATAGTGTCAGAAAAGACATTACTAGCTCCACATGAATACACTTTATTACTGTTTCTAGAAGGCCAAAATTGTTTCAGTTTCAACAAATTGCAAATCTTAAATTGAATCCTAAAATATATAAATATACGAATGTTCATTCTCCCAACAAATAAACTCAAATTAATACAACATTAAAACTTCTTAGCATATAAACAGTTCCAAGATTGTATATTTTGTTTAAAATTCTTATATCATGGTGTTCAAATTTTACTATTTTCTTAAAAAAAATAAAAAAACTTTTTGAAGTTATGTACACAAAATTCTACAGATGAATTAAGCAGAAATGTTAGTAAGGAATGGAAATGCACTACTTCAAGCATTTTTCTTACTGATAAAACCATTAAACTGAAGACTTGACCTAATATTTAATAAATTGCCTAACAAAAGAAGGTATCTAGACCAGTTTCAGCTGGCTAGACAGTGTAAGGTTGACCCCATACACAATGTTACTGCTACTGTACGTGATCAGACATAATCTCAGACAGAAAAAAAATCAATAAATTATTAAGATCCCTTGATTAATTTTAGTAAATATATGCTTAAGGTCTTTCTGTGATTCTTATTCTCCTCTTATTACTAAGACTTGAAGCAAGCAAACTATGTTAGTTACAAATCCAGTTAGAGATGTGAGAACAGTTATCTTGGCAAACAAATCAAAAAATCTGACTTTGTAGTGTAAAAATCTAGATTAAGGCAGAATATTGTAATGACTTATGGGAAAGTAAACTTCATAAGTAATAATAAAACATATCATCATATGACATCTATTACATAAACCGAAAGACAGTTGCATCATATCTGAAATGAATGTTAACACCAATATTAATCACACCCAGTACTTTTCACAAAAGGTTATAAGATTTATGGAAACCATCAAACAATATATAAATCAGTAACATCATTATAATTTATGTTCATAACTTATAAGTCATTTAAATTATTTCTAGAAAAACACGATTTATAAACCTAGCACATGATTTAGTGTGGGTGTCAATCCACAGTTGAGAAAATCTGAGATGTAATTACCTGTTCTTAAGACCTATTTTAAAGTGATTTTTTAAATGACCACAAGCACATCATATGAAACAGCAGTATTAATACCTGCTCCCATCCTACATTGTGGAACTCTCTGCAAAACTCTCACCTGCAGAAATAATTCCTGCTATTGTGAGGAAAAGCTAATTTAGTTGCATGGATGAAGGCAAATCCATACTGGGCTATATCAACAAGAGTGCAGCAGTAGGTTGAGGGAAATGATTATTCCTCTTTATTCAGTTCTTCTTGTATCTGAAACACTGTACCCAGCTTTGGGTCCTCCAGGAGCAATATTGATGTATTTGAGTGAGTTCAGCGGAGATGAGCCCTCAGCCTAGATGGTCAGGAATTGGAGCACTTGCACAGTGAGCAGAGGATAAGTGAATGTGACTTGCACACACCAGAGAGGAGACAACTTCTGATGGCAGTGGTGGGGCTGCTAACACCCTCCTGGTGTCTGTGAGTGGGTTATCAAGAAGACAGGGATAGACTTTGTAGTGAAGTGCACAGTGGGAAAACAAGAGAAAAAAGTGACAAATAGAAACAAAGAAATTTCTGATGAGATATAAGGGGAAATAAAAAAACTACAATAATATGTAGTTGGCGTTACTACAGGTTTCTTAGAGAGGAATCTTCATCCTTGGAGATTTTTATTATTCAAAACCCTGAGTATCTTGGTGTGAATTCAGCCTTTGCTTTACACAAGAGATTGGATCAGAGAAATGCCAAGGCCCCTTAAAACCTCATTGTTTTTGCTGACCTATGATTGTATGTTTTTTCTCTGTTTTGAAACGCTTCACTTTTCAGTATTTGTTTTGTCCTGCAGCAGAATAGAAATTAAATTGATTTTCTAGAAAGGAAAATTGACCAAGAGTTGGATATCATACTGTCTCAAGGCTCCTTGGTGACCAGCACCACTTTAGGTCTTGGTACTTGTTGTGCCTGGGCTGAAGGAAGGACTAGAGTTACAAATGACACTAATATTTTAGTAAAGTTATGTAAATAAACAGTTTGATATTCAAAAAACAAGTAGCAAAAAATGTACAAATTCTTTGGTCCAAGCTAAAAGAATGAAAGTAAAGTAACACATATATTCTTCAATGCAACAGTAGAGGTTAGTCAGGTTTAAGTGACTAGAGATTATTAAAAAGAAATTATAAAGTGAGACAGTAGATTGGACAAGGCATGGGCTAATAACAAGGATTAATTCTGCAGCTGACAGCTTTGGCTGAAATTGTGTTCAGACAAATAGAGGCCAATGAGTTATTATTAGTTTTTGATTCAGCAGAAATCATCAAGAAAAGATAAAAACTTATGATCGCAGAGTCTAAGCATATGTTTGAGACAGATGTAGTAGGGGCTGTAGTAATTGTGAGCCTGCTTTGAGTATTTTGCTTAGCTGAGGGTTGATGCAAAGAACGTAAGAGCAGGTTAAGAGTGTGCTTCTGGTTTAAAAGAAACTAGCAGGGAGTCCTATAATCAGAATAAATATGGATTTAGAGTCCAGTTTACAGTATAAGCCAACAGGAATATATAAGATGAATTTATTGCCTTTTGAAGGCTTGTTGGCTTCACCAACTGAATACTGACACAAACAGAAATAATCCATAAAAATTTAGTTATGGAGAGGGCAGAATTGCTCTTTATCAGATTTCTAAGATGTTATTAAGAAGTGAAGCCAAGAAAATTGTACCAGACAAATAGACAGGAAATGCGACAAACACTGTAACTAATAAATATGTCAATAAATATGCTGTATTGTGGATTCGGATGATACAGAATACCTTTTTGAAAGGTTTTCAACAAAGTATTTTTTTCTGAAGGCACTGAAAGAAACTAAACTGTCATGGTATAAAAGGGAAAGAGAACTATAAAAAGGAATGCTACATGGGAATTTTGTTTTTCAAAATCTGAAAGAAAAACAGCTAAAAGAGTAAAATCTCTGCAGGCACAATGAAGGGTATTTAAAGACACTGTCCTGGATGTTCTGAAGAATACATACCACCTATCAAACAGAGACTTGAGAAAGTCCAGAAGGCATATGACAAGGGTAAGGGAGGTCATTAGAAGCAAGAAAGTTTTCGGAAAACCTACTTTCTATCCAAATGAGAAAAACTTGGAAAAATCAAGCACTTCAGTTGGAAAAAATGAGATGAACAACAAAAAATTATGGGAGATGTGCTCAGATTGTATAGCAGTCACTCATGCTAATGTGCAGCTCTGCACAACTGAGGGGTATAGTTAAACTCTGCCTAGGTCATGCTTGAAATCACTGTCTCCTCATTACAACGTCTTCTGAAGTCACATACGACAACTAGTAATGGGGAAAAATTGTGTGTATTGGGCAATATGCTGAACTATTAAATACAGTGTGTAATCTCTCTCTTAATATCTCCCACTTAATGGGAAGGAGTGGAAAGTCTCTTGTTTGTGTTTTCTGTTTCCTTTTTTAAGAAGAAGTCCAGGAAAGGTACAAGGAGCTAAAAACTAATAAGTCATATGTTTTTTTCTGGAAGAACTAGAAGAAGCCATTTTTTTACAAAGAGCATAAAATAGAAACCTTACCTATTTGGAAAGAAACAACACAGTGCTTACAAAAGCAAAAGATTGGTTCACAGTTTATTTGAGTTCTTTAAAGAAAGTTCTTAAACTCTTAAAGTCCTTTGTAGTATAATAATCTATTAAATTTTAAAAGAGAGGGAGTAAGAATTGCCAAGTAACTGGCACAAAGAGCCTTGCTCAAATCTGTGATATGAGGAGAAGTTTTTATCGTATTGATTTGGAGAAGTTTGGAAAGTGAGATAAAATGTTTGTTGGTAATAGGAAGATATTCTGGAAAAATTAAATCTCAAGAGTAAGATTTGATAATGCTGCATGTCAGAGAGATAAAGTGCCAGTCAGGATTCAAAGTTGATACATGCAGAAGTAATACAATCTGTTTGCCATTTGCCTGCTGGGTGAGAAAATTGTTAAGTATCCAGAAACAGTGACAGACTCTAAAGAAATTAGGAGTTTAGGAAAGATATAAAAATGCAATTGCAAGTACTTTTTTCCTGAAAACATCATCATCCTCATTAGAAGAGACAAAAATGGAAAATTGAGAAAATGGAGAATTCTGAGAATTGTTATGGAATACATAAAGAATAAAAAACATCAGCATGACATGATATCCTGGTATTTTGAATATGATATTCAGTTATAATTATATCATCAGAAAACTATATTTTAAGATTTAGACTAAGGAAGTAGGATGATCAGATGTGTGCGATATCATCTTTACATGAAAAAAATGAACAACATTTCAGCCTAGAGATGAACTGAATGGTGACATGAAAGTAATTTTACTAAAAAGGTAAAAGGAAGAAACTTCTCAGTCTGCAAAAAAAAAAAGTTAACACCTAATGAAATGATGTAGCAGCATATTTAGAACAAACCCCCTTTTCTTTCACAGTATGCTCACTCTACCTTGGATCTCTCGCTAATGTTTGCTTTCAATGTCAAAATATAAATAGGCACTCCCTTTGATGGTCAAGCAGCAAACCTGCGGAAGAGGAAGTTCATAACCTGTTATTTGACAGAAGATAAGAAGGCACAACAGAAGAAGTTACCCTCTTAATAATCTGGTAACAACTAAGAGGAAGGATTGGATTTTAGACTAAAGGTTTGAGCTAGATTGCCTCTATTTCTTTAGCATAGATCTGTAGCCCAAACGCCATGGGAAAATAAGGTGGAATTGAGTGCAACCTCAGAAGTTTGCTACCGGCATGAAGTTGTGTGGTGCAGTCACAGAATCACACAATCAGGTTGGAAAAGACCTCTGAAATCATGAAGTCCAACCTTTGACCAAACACCACCTTGTCTACTAGACCATGGCACTCAGTGCCACATCTAGTCTCTTCTTAAATACCTCCGGGGACAGTGACTCCACCACCTCCCTGGGCAGCCCATTCCAGTCCCCAATCTCTCCCTCTGTAAAGAACTTGCTCCTAACATCTAACTTAAACCGCCTCTTAAAACTGTAGCTTAAGACTGTACCCTCTTGTGCTACTGCTGGTTGCCTGGGAGAAGAGACTGACCCCCACCTGGCTACAACCTCCCTTCAGGGAACTGTAGAGAGCAATAAGGTCTCCCCTGAGCCTCCTCATCTCCAGGCTAAACAACCCCAGCTCTCTCAGCTGTTCCTCATAGGACTTGTACTCCAGTCCCTTCACCAGCCTTGTTGACCTTCTTTGGACAAGCTCCAGCACCCCAATATCCTTTCTAAATTGAGGGGCTCAGAACTGGACACAGCACTCAAAGAGAGGCCTCACCAGTGCTGAGTACAGGGGAAGAATCACTTCTCTGGTCCTGCTGGACACACTATTCCTGATACAGGCCAGGATGCCATTGGCCTTCTTGGCCGCCTGGGCTCATGTTCAGTTTCCAGTCAATCAGTACCCCCAGGTCCCTTTCTGCCTGGCTGTTCTTGAGCCACTCTGTCCCCAGCCTGTAGCACTGCAGGGCATTGTTGTGGCCAAAATGTAGAACCCGGCACTTGGACTTGTTAAATCTCATGCTGTTGGATTCTGCCCATCTATCCAGCCTGTCCAGGTCCCTCTGCAGAGCCCTCCTACCCTCTAACAGATCAACACTTGCTCCCAACCTGGTGTCATCTGCAAATTTGCTAATGGTGGTCTCAATACCATCATCTCATCTAGATCATCAATAAAGATATTGAACAGGGCTGGCCCCATCACTGGTCCCTGGGAGACATCACTAGTGACAGGCCAACTGGATGCACCACTCTCTGTGCTTGGCCATCCAGTCAGTTCTTAACTATCTATTTTTCTTTTCAATTTTTGAATGTCATTGGATGAATATATTTAGTATCTAAAAGATTTTAAGGTCACCTGCTATTTTGGGGGGGGGAAGCTTTATATTTTTTATTTAGGATCCTGACTAAGGAATTTAAATTATTAATGCTGTCCTAACAATACCAGCCTGTGATCCATATGCTTTCTGCAATTTTATCTAGTAACAAGAGATATTATTTTCAATGCAAACACAATAAAAGAAAGCAAGATTTTCCAAACCTTGGGATGACTAACAACTGCTACGATAGCTGTCCGTTGCTCTAAAAAGTTGCTTTTAGCATAAAGAAGTGATCATTAAGCTAAGTGACTTCCAAATGATTCACAGTAATTAATGTGTATTAAACAATCGTTCAGCAGCTAAAGATGTTGCTCCAGTACTTCAGGAAATACTTTCATTAGAAACAGTGATTGAATGGAAAACAAAATCTTTTATTAGCTTGAAACTATAAACGTTAGATTCTCACTGTCATCACCATCCAGACAAATATCCAATTCCACCTAAATTATTCTTAAACATCCAAATTCTTTTTTGGTTCATTTGTTTTCAATCTGATTTTGATCACTTAAAGAAATTCTGGTACAAGCCCTTCAAAGCCCAATTATTTAATTCTACGTTACATAATCTTAGTTTAAAATTTATCATGAGCTAAGAAATATCACCATCACTGTTTCACAGATAAACTGTCAGGAAGAAATGTTTTTACTTCTGTAAAGAACTTTATGCAGCTATCATTCTCACACATTTGAAGGAAATATTTGGAATAATCTACTATTCATTCTTTTTTTTATAAGATTGTAAAAGCTTCAGTCCATCATAATGTCAATGTGTGTCTGTTTTCAATTCAATACTGCTGATATTCCTGACATTTTCATCTGTAAGTGCTTGTAGATTTATTGTTGAAACTAAAATTTAGTCTCCTAAGTCTGGTTTTGCCAAAGTGTACAACTGTTATATAACTGGTTTATGTTCCTAAATAGTCTCCCTGAGTAAATTTTTAAAAAATTTTTATACTTTTGTTCCAATTCAATTAATGCCTTATGTAGTAATTCTTTTAATTATCAATATTAGTTTGCTACAGGATTTGTGGATCTATGCCCGGATTTATTTGAAATAGTATTGGGCATGTTTTTAAAGTGTATGTTAAAAAATG
The DNA here is from genome assembly GCA_013390005.1 of Calyptomena viridis. Taxonomy (NCBI): domain Eukaryota; kingdom Metazoa; phylum Chordata; class Aves; order Passeriformes; family Eurylaimidae; genus Calyptomena; species Calyptomena viridis. The sequence continues at coordinate 99,042 of WEIV01014382.1, read as the reverse complement.
TCATGAATGACCTTCCTTATGTTACCTTACAAAAAATAGAACTGTTGGATTGCTTTTTTTGAGCTGTTGATTCTAGAAGCATATGGAGAAATTATATACAAGCTTTATACTTCATCACCTTATCAGCATAATGAAATAGTGCGTTAAGCATTCAACCAGGATTGCAATCCAACACCAACACCTCGGGTGTGTTGAGTCAGCTTCTACGGTAAAGGATGGAAGCAGAAGATGATATGTTATATATTAAATTCAGAACATGCTGTAATTAGCAGAGAATAGGCAAAACAAAAATTTTCTTGCTAGTTTAAAAAAATGTACTCAATTCCAAAAGAGAAAATTAAAGAGGGTGCAACGGAGTTGTTAAAAGACAATTAACCATGCCATCACCATTTCAGGCAAGAAAAACTACTTAAAAAATAAGAACTGATTTCAAATTTTTTATTTTTCTATAAAGCCCAGGAGGAAAAACACAGGAGAGTATGTAAATAAAAGGAAACAGGCTGGAGCAGAAAAAGAAGAAAGTCATAGGTCTTTTTTTGTAGTTAGGATGTTTGATAGCCTTTTACTTAGTTTGGTTGCTTGTTATACCTTAAGGCTTCCTTGTTTACACTAGTAATTTTTTTGGTTCTTGTTAATTTATTGTGTAAAGGTTTTACCTTTAATTTTTAGGTAGTTTTACCTTTCATTTTCAGATGTGTGACCGTGTACCTAAGCATAGTTTCAACAAAGGAAACATATTTATTTATGGTTATCAAAGTATGGGACTAACAAACTGGAAGTACATTGTAAGGTTTTTCCCCTCAGTTATCTTTGTTTGACTTCAATTGATTAATATCTTAGAAATTTTGGGAGTTAAAATTTTGGATCTGTAAGTAATACCTCACTGATTCCTAGTGGGAACTACTAATAGCAGTCTTACACTTTTATTAAGGTACTGATTTTAACTTGCATGTGTTTTATAATAAGATTGTGCATGTTTGTGTTAATCAGTGAATGAAATTTCCAGAACACTTTGCTACTCAGGTTTAGGACTGGGTAAATTTATGACCTCTAGCCTAGAAGATTCTTTGGGGAATTCATTAGCCTGGGTATCAAGAAATGCCTTTTGTAGCAAATGTGACTGATTTATACATCTTATCATTTTCAATATTCTTCTTTTAAGGTACCACCTGGAAAAGCAGTTACCAGAAAAAAACCCATGTGATTGATACTTTAAGTCATCAGTATTTCTGTTTGCAAAGATTAAGCAGTTGGGAAATATGCAATTCTGTAGGAATTAGTGAACTGTAGGCTTCAGAGGAGCTATAAACTCGAGTACCTAACTGAACATTATGGACTTACCATATTTTTGCTGTCATATTGCAGGAGACTAGAGAACAGTGGAGCCAAATAACACATTCATCTACTGGTTAATTAGTGTCTTGATCAATAAACTGGTTGAGCTGTATGGTTTCTTGAAACATAACTAACCCAATAATACTTAAGAGTCAAGATTTAAAAATATGTTTAATGATTAGTTGTCATATTTAACCACGAAATAAAAAAATGAGGAAATTATGCAATACCTGTAGGATACCAGAACAAATTCAATGATGCTATATTTCACTTTGTTAAAGTCAGCAAGATCCAGTAAATTCAGTAAAAAATTGAGTAAGAAGAAAACTTAGAAAGAAATATTTTGATTTATGGTTAAGAAAACAGTAAAAAGAAAACAGTAAAACTACAGAAACCTGTAATAAAAAATCTCCAGTTTATTCAATTTAATATGATAAAAAAATTATCATCATAAATTATGTGAGAAAAAAATTCTAGTTTATTGAAATCAAACTGAGGGATGTCCTCTAACAAGGACAAAATTTTATTCCTGGGAATAGTTAAAATTTGTGAATAAATTTATCTACTTGCAGAGGTTGATTTGTAAAAATATCTTGATGCTCTTTTGAGAGTCCAGTCAGTCTGTTCTCATGGCTGATGAGTAGTCACCCTCTTGTACTATTGGTGACACCTAAAAGCACATTCTTTTTTTCAACTACACAACTCTAATGAATGTGAAGGGTAGATTGCTTGAGGTTCTTCTTTCTAGCTGAAAGAAGAGAAAGGACAGAAATTCAATGTGTGCTGGGTTTTTTTGTGTTTTCCAGTATTTTATTAAAATTAACTTTTTTAGGAGTCTGTAATAAAAATAATACTTCTATTACTCCTATTACTAACACTATTAGTAAACAGTGAAAAGAGTAAGCTTAAATTTAAGGAAACTCAAAACTGTAGAGAAGAAAAGGCATATACACTGTATCTTCTCTCAAAATTATTTTCTTGCTTTTGATCACTAGCTTTTTGAATTACTTTAGGACTACAGACTTCCATTGGGGAACCAAGTGATAGACACGTTAATTGTGTCTAATAGCTTTTCAAGACAAAAAAAGCCCAGAGACACAGTGAGTGCTTTCACTCCTCACCTTGCTTAGGAGAAGAGGCAGACTTTTCAACACACTGATATAATTCATAATAAATTCATAATTCATATAAAATAGATATTTGTGCTAAAAATATCCAAAACCACCTGTTAATGATGATGCAGAGTATTACATACTCAAGAACAATAGACATGACAGTGTGCAGCATGTGCTGTTGGAGGCACTTTGGAGCCTGGGGCTGTCAATCTGCATGTGCTGTCATGGATCACAGGAACATGATTCAGCAGCACTTGTATCAGTCTTCTCTGAAAATGCACTCAGTTACACATAAATCAAAACCTTTTGACACTCTTGAACCCAGTACATCTTTAAAGAAAAGATTTTATTAGTTTGAATACACCTGCCAATATGTATTATGTTGGAGTTCTGAAGGCTAGACAAGGTCTGTACTTCCAACTGAACTGGCAGTTATTTCCCTTTCTCTTCTGCTTAGTCATGAATGGCTGATTATTTAAAGTAAAATACAAAGGTTAGAGAGTTGTGCTGCCAATACTTGCAATCATTTGAAAAAAAGTAATTTAACATTCTTGTGTTTTCTACCCTATTCAAAATAAAAAAAGTATGATGTGGTATTAATTCATCTATGATTAATAGTCTCTTTATTCTCAAATATGAAAGAATTTGGCAAAATCATATCAGAGTGCAAAATTCTTGGATTCATAACATGTATGACTACTTCACTTTAGACTAAAACATAATGAAGCTTGCTCAATCAAAAGGAAGCAAAACTCTTGACATTAGTACATGAAGGAAGGCAGGAGGAAAACTGATTCATCTATATACTATATAGGCTGGAAGAAAGAGATCCAGTCATTACTTTCAAGTTAATATTGTAACAAGTCAATGTAGCTTTCTGGATTCTAAACAGATACCAAAGTACCCATAAGTTGTATGAAACCTAGCTGTCTATGCTTAAAATTAAATTCAATGCTATTAGAAATCCAAGATGTTGCGTAAATCATATTAAAAAGCCACTGAAGTTGGCCTATAAGGTAACATTGTGAAGGATTGCCTGGCATACTTGTATGACTTTTTATTTGAAGGTGGCAGTGGTGCAAATTTTTAGGATATTCTAGTTTGAGATAGAAATCTAACCACTGGAAGTATGATGCTTCTATATGTATTGAAAAGCGTATGTGAACAAGGTGGGTGAGGAGACTGTGCCATCACTTTGTTAGTAGACTTAACCTCTGGCATCTCCCTGCTTTTATACCACAATTTTATTAAAATACAAAATTACAAACTCATATGAAGGTATTTATCGTAGGTAGTGAGATACTTGTGTTAGGCCATCACTGATTTCAATTCTATATTTGGAAATCTGATTTCAGATTCTATATTTGGAAAAGAGAGAACAGTTGATAAGCCACCAAAGCTTAATCCTTTTCTAGTCAATGAGGAAGAAAAATCATAGAAGCCAGATTTAATAACTGAATTCTCAACTCTAGAACTGTTTCTTTCAAATCACTCAAAACACTTAGAGTCACAGGATGACATATCAGGTCCAACCAACACTTCAAAACAGGACTTTAGAGCAGAGTGTTCAGGGCATTGTCCAGTTGGGTTCTGAATATCTCCAGGGTGGAATATACACAGACTCTCTGAGCACCTCATCCATTGCTTGTTAACCTACAGAATGGAAAACATTCTTCCCTTTATCAGGGCATAATTTCCCAATTTTCAAGTTGTGTCCATTGCTTCTTCTCCTGTCATTATGTATCTCTGAACAGTATAGTTCCAACCTCTTTCCACCCTCCTTTTGAGTAGCTGTGCATACATATTTTAAAAAAACCCCAGAGAAACAATCTATAAACAAACCACACACAAAGAAACCCACCATATATGAACTAGATACTTTGGATGTTCTGAACTGGATACTCTCATCTTGTGATTCCATCACTAAATTCTTCATACTGACTGCAGGCTTGTGCCAGTACAAAGAAGAATCTTTTTGTTAAGAATTTTTTTCTATGTTCTGCCTCCTTCCCTTTTCTCTATCTTCCTCACACTTCATCATAAGTCTGTGTCACCTGCAGGGTCTTGGCTTTTTTCTCTAAATCGTTGTTCCAGAAGAAAAATAAGAGAAAAAGTTAACAGCTTTAGACTACATTTTGTTGGCCCCATGGTAATAATCCTTCAATGAAAGACTGTGATCAGCTTTTCCGGGCAAGGCAGATGTCTTGAATAGGCTGCCAGATGGGGAAAAAAAAAAAAGGAAAAAAATGAAAGGAAGAAAAAAAAGAGACATATGTTCAGCATGTAATACAAACTAGAATTTGTAGTATGATAAGACACAAATCTTTCATATTGAAGCCTCTGAAACTTTTATTTTTGCATATGGTAGGTCTCCTTTTTGCATTATAGCCAACTATAACATTAGTGATTGCCGATATCTCCAATAATATTAGCAGTCTATTTCATGAAAGGAGACTGCCTCCTTATTCTGTTTTGGTCTTTAAATATTTTAGGAAGAAAAATAGAGCAAATTAAGAAATATTCTTAACACCTGCAAGCACTCCTCTCTGCCTCACCTTGCCTCTCCCTGCCTTGCCTCCCCTCTCCTCCCCTCCTCTCCCCTTCCCTCCCTCCTCTTATCTCCTGTCTTATTTTTTGTGAGGATTTTTGTGGAGTTTCTCAGTCCTATTCTTTGAATTTGGTGAGTAGAGCCATCAATAGCTGTACTTGTGTGGATGTTTCTGATTTACTGGAAGAGGCAAATTTCGTCTGAGAAGATCAAGAATGTGAGCATTTTGGTATTCGTGGGGGCTGATCTGAAAAAACATAGTTTTCCTGATGTGGTGGAAGGAGAACAGTGAATTTTTGTCTTGTACAGGAAAATAGAAAACCTAGGATTTTATCTATTCTGTTTTCTCTTAAAGCCTGCGGAATGAAACTTTTTAAACAAGAGCTCCATATATAAAATTTCTCTATAAACATTCATTTGAACAAAAGAAAGAAATTACTTGGCCCACAGTATCTAATTGCCTACAATAAATTCTGAATGATCATTACAAATTTATTCTCACTGATAATTTACGATGTTCAGAACAAGCAATGGCACTCAGATTCCTGACAACAATACAAGCACTAGTTGAAAGGCGATGTACTATTGCATAATAATATGTCATTGGATCATAAGTAGAGAGAGCTCAGAATTTTTGTCTACAATGATCTATCAGCAGAAGATATCTTTTAAATTTTATCAGATAATCAATCTAGTAGAAAGCAAACAGGAAGCTGGTTCTAAATACTGGTTCTAAATGTGTTTTCTTTATCATAATCCCCACTAAAAAAAAAAATAATAAATTAAATAAGCATGAATGATGACCCTCATTGGGGATTATTATTGCAATATCTAACTGGTGGCATATACAGACATATGATTGCATCTAAAGATTTATGGTGAACATTTTCACTTTCTTAGTGGAAAACTATATAATCATTGTATAAACATTGCTAACATGTTAGCAACACTACCTTCTTTTTTTAAATTTTTAGGGATTTTTTTCCCTCTACGCTGTCATTATGCTTCATATGTCGTGACAAAAAAAAAAAAAACATAATAAAAAATAAATTTGGGTCTTACTTAGAGTATGGTTTACTTAGAGTATGCTTTGCACATTTGTTTCTTTGTGGTTTCTGGTTTCTTTCTGGTTACTGTAGAATCAGATTTTTTCCCTCAGTATATCTTCAGGCAAATCACTGTTCTCAATAAGAGAAATGGATGGTTTTGATCTAACAAGATAGAACTGTTTTTCACAGAGTGAAGATGAGTATCTCAATAACTGTGAAGGAATAACTGTAGAGCAAAGGGCAAGATCCTCTCATTATTTGAAGTCCTTGAAGAATATCATTCTCACTTAGATGAGCTCTTTGGACAAGCTCTATAGCAAATTTGGAGTAAAAAAAGAGGGAAAATACTTTACTGCTAAGGAAAGGTCAGGACGTTTAATACAGTACCAATAAAGGATGCATTATATGTTTCAGAGAAGCACAATTATTTTTAGTTAAAGGTGTGATATGTCAGGTGTATATCATGTTTCTCACTCTGACTATTATACTGTAGCAGAAACAGGCAAGATAGCTCTGCTGTTCTGGTCTGCTGATTATTGACAAGTTTTATTTCTTTATTGGATTTTACAGCAATATTCGCCCTAGGTGAGTTCTTTCGGGACACCAAAGGTGCACATAGTAATTACAAGACTTTGGGGTTCTTCATGGGAATAACCACTCTAGTCCTTTCCAACTTAAGTGATATTTTTGTGTATTCTGAATGTATGACTAAGCAATAAAATTAAGTGATAAATGAAGGCAAGTTATACTATTCTAGATACACCAACATGCTGCAAATTATTTATACCATACCTTCAAACATATTCTTGCAAACCTAACAGACTGACAAAAGAATATGGAATGCAAAAGATACGTGTATTCTACAAGAAAAAAAAATCTATAAATGTTAACTGTAATAATAGCTAGAGTTGGATTTTTAAATGGTATTCAAATACATTGCAGACTGCAACAGATTTTCTTCCTATCTTGGAGGAAAACAACTTTTGAACTTAGAACCATTCACGTTCTTTTATTGTTTTGACTGTTTTACCATAGCAAATGCTTAAAAAAAAAATAAATAGGGCAGAGAGGAGAATTGTTATAATTCACTTGGAGGCAATGTTTTTTTTTGGAGAAGGAAAACTAGTGAAGCAGCTGTGTTTAGATCTGAATAAATTTCCTTAGTAGGAAAGACCTGGTTGAGGCTTGAGTGTAGAAGGTAGTTTGAATTGAAAGTCATCATAAAAGATCAGAGAACACCCATCTATGAAGGGGAACATGTGAGAAAAGGAGAGTAAGAAAGCTGGGCTTCCAATAAACAAGCTTTAGCACACTCAGGTATGAGATGTAATCTAAGGAATATGTTGCAGTATAATTAATATCAGTTAATATCTAAAACAGCAACACCACACTAGCCAGATGTCAGAGAAAGGCAGCAAGACTGAGAGAGACTCCTACACCAGAATGGAATTGCAGAATACTGAAAACTGGCACATGTCTAAGAATAATTTTGCAAAAGAATATAACAAATTTATAGGGATAAAATTGGAAAGACTAGGGAGCAAAATTTCTTAAAACTAGCAAGAGATGCAAAAAAGCACCAAAGAGTAAGTTCTATAAGTGCATCAGAAATAAGAAAAAATTAGTGCTTTATTCTGAACAGAGTTTAGAAATGTACTTAAAGTCTGCATGAGCATGTATTTGTATACATATATAGTAAAAGGGACAAATGTTTTCACTAGAAAATCAGGAGCCTTTCAGATGAACTATCTCAAAGGGGAGCTGAAGATATTTATTTTTTTCTAGCAGTTCAGTGAGGACCTTATGTAAAGGACTTTTAAAACTGAGGCAAATTAAAGAAGGATCAAGTGAGGGGTGGTTTTCCCAAACAGTGACACAACTCCTCAGACTATGTGATCTTATAATTCATATAGAACAAAATTACACACAGTATTACCAAGAAATCCTAAAATATAAGAGGTAGTGGTGTGAATACAAACACTTAAAAATATCTACATCTACCACATCAGGATTGCAGCTTGTCAGGGCAATGGGTGCAGGAGAGGACAAAAACCTCCTTCCCTTGCAAAGAACCTGTTATTTTCTACATATCCATAACACTCAGAACATTTAGTTATATGGCAAAATACCTTCTTCACCCACTGACAGCAGAAGTTAGATCATGTCCCAAAGAAGATTTTAAGTGCCTTTTAGATATTAAATCCTACCTAATATAAGTATAGATGTACTTAGTAGCCATGTAACTACTTAATATCCTTATAACTGTCTAATCTTATTCTGAATCTTGCTAGAATTTTTTGCTTATTCCTTGTCTGTGGTTATTTTTATCTCTGGACCTTCTTGTCACTGGAAAGAAAGCACAGTTCCAAATATGAACTGTTGAAACTGTGTGTTTGAGCTTGTAGTGGCTCACTACGCATTTTATATTAGGATACAACTGCATAGTATACACTTGGAATTTCATATCATAATTCACTTGTAGATTGGCTTACAGATCTTGTTCCAGTTCTTTCAGAAAACAGAACTACTGTTCACAACTCACAGTTTAGTTGTGGCTTTTTTTGTGGAGATTTTTTTTTTTTTGCTAGAGACACACAACAGCAAAAAAGATTGTTAGAGCTAGACAATTGCTACACAAAACATCTTGAGTTTTACAGGTGACTTATATGACTGGACCAAACACTTGTACAGCTCAACACAGAGAGCAAAACTGTAACAAATTTTGTCTCTGTGACCAGTAAAACTGAATTAAAGAGGAGCAGCAGTTAGTGAAACAGTCCTCTCAACATAGTAAAAAATTATTTAATTGTAGTTTATTTATATTAATTTTATTCACTCTGTGATGGGACTCTGATGCTGGTAGACAACTTCCTATACTAAGTACAACAAAGTTATCATCAAGGCTTTAAGGCTAAAACTGTTTCTATTGGAATAGATACAACAGAGGCTTTTAAAAGAATAATTTTTTTTTTTTAAGACCAAGAGAAATAATAAAAAAAATAGTAGACAGGATACAAAAGTGATGCTAACTCTATAGAGTGTGTTCTCAGTTCTTGGAAGGAAGAAGTTGCTCGGAGACTTGGTAAAGGGTTTTTAAGATCTCTCTACTCTCCAAAGTCTACCCAACTCATTTGGCTCCAGATTCAGTGCCAGAAGCAGCCTACGTGTTCCTTTCTGCTTGTTCCACCTCGGCCCTCTCAAAGCTTTCAGCTCCAGCATTTACTCATCTTCCCCTCAGGGAAGGCTCATGCTGCTAAAAGGTGACACCACCTCCAGAGAGGAGCAGTCAGGATAGGGCAATCAGTGGCCTCATCCATTGCTGCCCAGACACATTCTCTGAAAAGAGCACACCATGAAAAAATGAGAATATGTCCCTCATCAGAGTTTGCACTGCTACTCCTTTCACTTCAAAGAAGCCAAGGATTTCATGTGGTATAGGAGGACTTGCCTGTATAAGCTGAAGAAACATCTTCAAACCAGAGTTAAATTCACTGAGCAT
>WEIV01014382.1:24255-77685 GCA_013390005.1 Calyptomena viridis | reverse complement strand
CATTATACTCTTCTCCCAACAAGTATTCTGAAAATACTTTTTGTGCCAGACACTAAGGAAAAAAAATTTCTATTCTGTGTAGCTCAGTGAGTATGCTGGTTTGGGAATCCAAACTAAATGTGGTATCTCATGAAATATCCCTTTCTTTTTAATCTTTAATATATCATTAGATAACAATGCGAAATATTCTAACTCCCTACAAAAGCAAAAGATATACTTAAGGAAAATGCAATAAATTATCTATTCTTAGGTTTCAAGAAGTATTATGGTATACTGTAGAATTTTTGTGCATAAAAAAGCCTATAGCACCTATTGTAGACTTTGCTAAAAAAACAAATTTAGATTCAGCACAGATTTGTTTTTATATTAGTTACTGAGCACACACTCACAGAGCAAAACTATTCTTTGTTTGGGACCAATTTAAATATCTGAACTACAAGTAAAATGCTTTTGAGTCACCAGAGCCATTCAGTTCCAAGTTTTCTCATGTATAAGTTAATGAATATTTCTTATTAAATATTTTCCCATTTACTTCCAACAGTGTTGAAAATGCAACATTACTAACTTGATTTGCTCTATTTGATAAACTGGTGAAAACAGCTTAGATTTCCCGGAAAAAAGAGGATATTTCTCATGTTATAGAATGAATTTTTGTAAGCTTTCTGTCAGGGCAGATCAGGTTGAATTCTATGACCAGATAGATTTGCCTTTCAAGGCTTCGTTCTAACTATTACAATAAGAAGCACAAATCATAAAGTTTTAAATATATCTGTTTTATTTGCATATGGAGTCTGGACCTTAAGCATGCTACCTTAGTGTAATTCCTTTGAGGCACTTTAATCAACACAAAATTAAAGTTAATTATGGTAATTAAATCTTCTCAAAGTAAAAGGTGACTAGAGTAGTACTCAGCTGTAGCACAAGGAAAAAAAAAAAAGGAAACTTACTAACATCTTCTTCATTAGTTTGGTATTAATACAGTGCCTTCCTAATGCCTCTGATGAAACCTACATTTTAAATGAAAGTCAGAATTTGCTTTTCATTGCCTAGTGTGTGACATTAGAGTTAAATGAGGGACATGGTTGTATCCACACTGTCACTGTTGGTCTCCCTTATTCAGTTTATGCAACTCTCATTTCATAAAGTATTAAATAGCTACATTGTGAGACTTCATGTGCAATGTCCTTTGCTTTAATCTTCAAGTAGTTTCAACTGATTCAGTCATTGAGGGGATGGTCTTGCCCCCATGATGTGCTCTGATCTTGTTATTATAGTGACCATAATCTCAGCAGCGCTCATTGCAGTCTCTCCTGGTTGTCAGTTCTGTGTCATAAATTTGTAGTTACAAAAAACCTCAATTTAACTTTTCTCTGAGCAGATCTATCTCTGCTGCTCTCAACTGCTCCAATACTGAGAGAAACATTAATAAACCTGCACTTCAGCACTCACTAAAACAGAGATCAATTTGGTAAGCACCAACATGGAAACGAATAGGCCCTTTATAGCTATTAATAAAGGAGGATAATTGCTGGCATTAGTGACAGCATTTAATTTCATCAAAGTAGTAGTCATCTTTTCTCAAGGTGAAGATTTTCTGTGAGGTGTTTTCAAGTGTCATGGCTTATGTTTTATAAATAGGCAAACTTTGCCTTCAAATTATAAATAAATCAATAAATACACACATACCCCACCAACAACATATTGAAAAACACTTCTGATTTAAAGCAAACTGCACACATATAAATAGAAGATTGGAAGTTTCACAATATGAAAGATGCACCACATTGAGTCATATGGGGGTTAGGGTATATTTTTTTCCCTACAAAAAATAGTTTGTTAATCTGCTCAGAACATAGTGGTAATTGCAAAGAGCACAAAATGAAAGTATGAGAATCTAACTTGAATGAAAAACAGCTTGATAAGTCAGTACCCCATACTGTATGTCAGGAAGATAGACATTTACCTTTATTCTCACTAAAGTTCACTGCTATCATTGCAAAAATAACTGCTCCAAGCTCTACTTCATTTCCTTACCAAAGATGTAATCCTTGTTTCCAATTCAAAGATGAGAATGCTTGCTATTTATACTGCCAAACTATGTTATATCAAACTAATGATGTGAGTTTAGGAAATTGCAGGTATGACCAATACATAATGGGAGACCACCAAAGAATTTTTGGTTATTATACACATAAAGGACTCAGATCCAAACAAATGGTGATTACTACATCACCAAAATTGTAAGAACATATATGTTTGTGCCTTTTCTGCTGCTGAAACTGAATTGATGGACTGGAGTGAGAAAAAAAACCCCAAACCAAACATGCTCACAGTTAAAGGAGCATAAAGAGATTAAAAACACCATAATTTTTACATGTATGGTAAATTTTAAGAATCAGAGGAAGCATATAACTTTGTGTTTCAGCATGCCAGAATTTATGTATATATTCCTGCTGTGGCAGAGGTTCACGTCCTCAGTTACCTTCCTAATCCATGGCTTGACTTCATAAGAGTCCCAGTATCCTCTTCTTTCCACTCCCTTCCTGCAAATTATCCAGTATCAAGCACCCCCACTGAAAAAGTACTTCCATTCTCTCTTAATTTTCCAAATCACAGATTCAAAGATACTGAAAATAAATATATCATCTTTCATTTATCTGGAAGAACTGTACAGCAATATCAGATCAGGTATATCGGGAGGCTACAGCAGCACATAGGCAAAGGTCATACAGGGTCACCAAGAGAAGTGTACCTGTTGCAAGCACTGACATTCTATTCTTAGAGACTATGACTTAAATTGTCCTTAATCTATCCTATAAAGGAAGCATATATAGCAAGTTTCAGGTTTTCCTACCAGTAAGCTTATCAGAGAAACCGGAACTACCATTTAATATTAGCTTTTCTTTTCAAAAAAGTACAGGTCTATGTGGGCTTTATTCAAGTTTGGTCAGAATTAAGCAGTGTTTGCTTATGTTTTTGAGACTTCTAGGGAAATAAAGGGCAACAGGTCAAGTATGACAAAGGCAAAACTGATTCAGACTTTTCAGCTTAACAGAGACACTACTATTGATTCAGGAGATACTGGCAGCTTTGAGCAATAAAGACAAAGTTTGGACATTGCAGGTTTTCCTCTTGGCAAGAAATACTATGGTACTACTATCAAAATGACCTTGTGTTTTAATTAATTAAAATGGCCTTCACTTAAAGGGAAATCTACAAGAGTATAAACTTGAACTACTTTATTGTCTTGGACCTCTGAATCCAGTCTTAGAGGTTTGATTTAGCATACATAAAAGAGACTGATTTTAACAAGACAGTGATTTTTGTGGGTAAAGTTATTAAAGCAGAATTTCAGATCACTTCTTTTGAAAATATGCCTACTCTCCAACAATAAAATGTAAAGCTAATTGAACTTTTTATTTATTTATGCGTTTGTAGCAATTCCTCATCTAAACCATCAGAGAATTTGGAATGCAATGCAAGATATTTACATTAAAAATTCCCATGCTGTGTCAATTTTATATAGAAGAAGCTCCCTTTATATCTGAAAGTACATGGTGGTCTATTTATGAATAAAACATTTCAATTACTGGAAAAAATGAGTCATAAGTTTTCATTATTTGTTTAACTGGAATAATATGTTATGCAATATGACCTGCAAAATCACAAGTAATTTTTGTAAAACCTATTCCATTTATTTAATGGTTAAAAATAAAATTATTGTTCTGAATAACACCCATAGACACTGAATCAGTTTTTATGTCTATGCCCAGTTTTTGATAGTCACATAATAGATATTTATCTTATTATAATAATTGGAAAAATTTCTTGCCATGAAAAAACCCATTATCATTACTTCTGTGCAGTATATAAGTATATATGTGTATAAAAGACTATGCTGGAATCATAGTTTGGTATGATTTAGCTGTCATACCCTCACCTAATAGGAATAAAATATATAAATTTTTATACCTCTCTCTTCTACCTTAGTACTAGGAATTATCACAAGGAATATTGTACTGTTGTAGGGTATACATTGTTCCACATGCAATGGAAGCATTGTTGAATTATTGTCTTAGATCCCTCCAAAAGAGTAAGCATAGTTTATTTTTATTCCATCACTTGTTTTCAGCTCTGATAGAGTGAACAGTTCTTTCCCAATTCCCTACGATATCACGGCATTCCTATAAGAACTTGAGCAATAAAATCCATAGAAAAAAGGTAGTGGATTTTAACTGAAATCCCTCTTTAAGGTGTCTGAGGTAGAAGGTCCTGTCTGGGAAATATGTGAGTCCAGCTGCTGACTTGGCTTAACATGCAAAACAGGCTAAGCTTTGCTTAGCAGGGGAAAGTGTCTATGGTGCCCTACAGCTAAATTATAAATTGCTGACTGGTGTGTAAATTAGGAGTTTATTATAAAGAAAGAATGGTAGGCACTGTGTTATGTTTGAAGATTTTTTAAATTTAACAGTAAGAGTACTATCTGTATAAACACTGTAGTAACTTCTGTGATTCTGTGATTCTACACAAATGGTGGTATCAAAATGTTCTTAAATAGTTGTTCTGTCTCAAGATCTTTTCAGTTAGGTACAATGTCTTTAAGACAATAATTAGAAAGCTGAAGCATTATCAAGCATTGAAGACATTTCACATTAGACAAGTTTAAGCTAATACCAGATGTTTCTAGTGAAGCTGTTGATAATCAGCTTTTCCCTACCTGACTAGCTTTTGGTATTGGGCACATGATTTTGAGTCTTGTAAAACAGAGCATTTTTTTGTACACGGGCATTTGCTGCACTGCAGTTTTGCTTCTCCTTAGTTACTTTGGAGTACATTGGAAATACCGCAAAGTGTGGAACAGCAGCAAGATGAAAGTTCTGAACTTTTGCTGGAGAAGTGATAAATTGTTGCAAAGGGAGAGCATTTATGAATCTACCCTTTCTGGTAGGAAAGGTTATATGTATTGAACTGCTCACTGCCTTCTGTTAGTGAAACCAGAAAAGACACTGTTTGCCAGGTTCTCCCATGAGGGCCTTTGTATATATTTTGGTTTCTTCCTTATGCATCGAATTCACATCTTGCTCTGATCAGAATATTATCCTATCTCTGCCTCACTTAAATACAAAAAACTCACTTTTTACGTGGTATTCATTGCATCTGGATTGATATATTACATATCTTCTATTTATTTAAATATATACTAAATGAAAAACATCATCGCCCATGTCAAATTCCCCTCAGCAAGTTCACTGATGACACAAAACTGGAAGGAGGGGCCAATACCCCAGAGGGCTGTGAAGCCCTTCAGAAGGACTTCAACAGGTTGGAGAGATGGGCAGAGAAACTATGTGAAATTCGACAGGGGCAAAGGTAGTACCTTGCACCTGGGGAAGAATAATCCCATGCACCAGCATAGGCTGGGAGCTGACCAGCTGGAAAGCAGCTCTGGAGAAGGACCTGGGGGTCCCGGTGGAAAACAAACTGTCCATGATCTAGCAGTGTGCCCTTGTGGCCAAGGCCAATGGTGTCCTGGGTGAATTAGGAAGAACATTGTGAGCAGGTCAAGGGAGGTGATCCTGCCCTTCTGCTCAGCCCTAGTGAGGGGTGTTTGGAGTATTGTGTCAATTTCTGGCCTCCTCATTACAAGAGAGATGTGGAGCTCCTGGAGTGTGTCCAGCAGGAGACTAGGATGATTAAGGGACTGGAGCATCTCTATTATGAGGAAAGGCTGAAGTTGGGCTTGTTGAGAGTTAAGATGACTGAGAGGGAACCTCATAAATGTGTATAAATATTAACAGAAGGGATAATGGAACCAGGATCTCAGTGGTGCCACCCAATAAGACACAAGACAATGGGTAAAAATAGATGCACATTTATGAGGAAGAATATGAGGAATATGAGGAAGAGTTTCCTTGCTGTGCATGTGACCATGCACTAGAACAGATTTCCCAGAGGTGTTTTGGAATCTTCCTCAATGGAGATATTCAGGCCCTGTCTGGACACAATCCTGGGCAATGTTCTCTAGGATGACCTGCTTGAGCAGGGAGATTGGACCAGATGACCCACTGTGATCCTTCAAAGCTTACCTGTTCTGTGATTCTGTTATTCAGTGATTTAAATAATATAGACCTCCAGTCAGATGTCCCTTTTTACTCTCAGATAAACATTTCTTTTTGTTGTATTTTGTGCTTGTACAAAGGTACCTTCCCCATAACAAATCTGAATATTGCTGGAGCATGCTCAGACCCAGGATCTCAGAAGTACTTGTGATTTACAGCCTGGTCATGGCCATTGCTGTCTCAGGATCTGAGTGTTGCCTCTGTGCTGTGTTGCAGTAAGGCAAGCACCAGTCCCCAGTCTGGCTTCCTGATTCTGCCCTTTGCAAGGGAGCCCCATCCTGTGGATGTGGGTAGGGGCACAGTCCAAGGCTCTAGGGCATAGCTGGCTATGTCCTTTGTATTTGAAACATTTAGCACAAGGCTGGGAATAGCTGTGTAACCAACAAAGTATAACCAACAATTGTCTTAGAGATCATGTATTTCTGATGATGTTTTATGATACACCTTGCAGAGCCTGTGTATTGTACTGTTGAATCAGACATAAAACATTAACTATACTCTTTAGACTTGGAAGATAACAATACTGACACCTGCACCAAAAAGGTGCATAAATTTTTTTATTAGCCTAAATGCACAGAAAATGGAAACTGCATAGAAATAAGTGTGTGTGTTTATCTTTTTTAAACTTTAATTATAAAGTAGTAAATGTCAATGTATAATGACTGCAATGTATAATAAATTAATACAAACCACAACTGAATATTCACTGTCTTAGATATTTTCTCCACATGCCTCTTTTTTAATAGATAAATTAGTAATATTCTCAGTCAATGAAGATGGCTGTTTATAGCTTTCTTGTAAATGATGAATACAAATAGCAAGCTATGAGCTACAGAGGGAGAAATACAATTGTTGTAACTAGGTAAAGTTATATAACTTGACCTGCAGGTGGAGAAACATTGGAGTGTATCGAGACAAATTAGAAAGTCTATTCTGTAATCTAATATAAACCATTCACATTTTTCAAGCAAGAAAACTGAAAGAAAAACTGAAGTAGATTTAAAAGAAACCTTTTAATATAGTATTAATAATTTAAACAGTGGAAATAGTTTGAAGACAGCCATAAATGGCAGAAGTAAATAAAACATTTAGCATATCTATTTCAATAGATATAGGTATGAAATTAAAATATTGGGTACATTTTTCCCCTCTATTTAGTGTTTATATTTAATTGCCACAACAGAATTCTTATGATACAACAGCATTGGATGTAATTGGAAACTGCGTAGTTGTAGAAAACTATCATTCAGTAGTGTCTCCTTTTGTTTTATTATTATGTTTTTGACTGAAATTATCAATATACAGAGATTAATCAAAAAATATTAAATATTTAAATACTTCAAAGGTTCCTAACATAAATACTTTCATGACTGAACCAATATTTTGCATAATCTTAGAATTTCATCTAATAGTTCTTCATCATGAAAGAAACTGTCTCTTTTTATATTTACAAGGTCGACAACTTGTGCTGAAGTTAAAGCATGTCTTTTAGAATAATATTTCTGATTTTAATATATTGAATTATGAGGGACTTTCACAGCCTTTTATTTATTGTTTTTACAATTAATCAATACTGTCCAAATCAAATATTTATCTGTCTTCCAACTTACTATTTTGTTAGTTGAAGTTTCATCAAACCAAATTTAGTTATTCCTTTGCTCGATTAAAGTCTTGTCTATTGTTAGATGTTCCGTTCCTCTATAATGACTAAAATTATAATCAAATCCCCTTTTAACCTTCTATCAAAATTATTCTAATCTTCAATTACTATTTTAACTCTTGTCTGAAACCTCCACTGCAATTCAGCATACTTTGGAAGGTATAAATTCAATTCTATTTCAGTAAGCAGGTCACCAGAGTCACTTCTATATTCACATTCATTATTGCAAACTGCAAAATGCAGTGTGAGTGGGATCCCATACTTAGTTGTATGCAGAGGTTTGTAACCATCTTTAAATAAAACTATTTTCCAAAAGAGTAAAAATTATGGATATGTTCTACATTCCCTGTCTGTGTCTATAGGGCTCTACAGTTGGGTGAATTAAAGATTAACCTTCAGCCAGTAAAGTATTAGCAAGTCAAGGGAGAGCTGTATCTCAATGTGCTCTTCATCACCGTTGCTTTTATGTCTGATGATTGTAAAACTAGCATTTCTACAGGAATAGAAAGACCTCTCTAAGCTAACTAAAAATGCAGTTACCAGATTGACTTACAACTTCTAGATGTAACTTAAAAAATGGTTTCTTGTAGTCTTAACATAGTTGTCTTAGAAAAATATTTCTTATTTCAGAATAAAGCAAAATGTATGTTTTCATTTGGCTTCTGTAGCAGATCTGTGAATCCAAGTATTTCTTGGAAACCATAAATTTCTACATGTTTTATTAACTTACTTAAATAGTAAACATGTCTGCATAGTTTTAAGCAGTCAAACAGTACTATGAATATTCATGTATCATGTTTCTAGGCCTAGTCAATGTCAGATTATGGTTGTTCGGTGTCGTTCATGAGGCATAATGACGAGAAGGCTAACTCCATGAAGTTTTATCAGAGGCTTTATTTATCTATAAGAGTGCTAATTTCTATGCAGAGAGAGCTTAAGCGTCTAGGCATTGCAAAGCTATAATACCTACCAAGCGGACTTGCTATCTCTCTACCTGGCTAGATGTTCCACGCCAAACAGAGAGTCTGCTTTCTTAGAAATCAGAAAATGTCTGCCCTTCCTGTGCAGTTACAGATATATATATCAGACTATATTGTTTACATTAATTGTCCAATGACCTGAGGGCCAAGCTCTTCTTGTCCAACCAAGGGGAATAAGGTCATAGCCAGTGAGAGTATGACTTATACTCATGCTCAGGAGAAATGTGGCCTGTAAGACAGGGCTACATCAGATACCTTTGAAATCTCCCAAAATTGATTTCAAAAGCTGTCTCAAATATGACTGGGAAACAATGTAAACCTTTCTGTGTTTTCATCACATACATTTCAGCGGCCCCAGTATTGCTTGATACTTTGAAAGAATAAGTCTATTTTTTACTCATGTCATGTCACAATTAAAATGGTTATTCAAATGTCATTCTTAAAATGTCATCTAAAAGTGAAAAAAAAAATCAGAAAGAAACTGGTGGTTTGATTACTAGTCTGTGCAAGCAGAAAGGATCTCTAATAATGTTGGGGTGTGTGACTCCATTTGTCTTCAAGAGCACAGGAAAGAACAGAGCTATACAAAGAGGCTTAAAGAAGCTAATGTCCTCTACAGAAGAGGAGGATAGTTAGGTTTCTCTAGAATATAATTCATAGCAGTTGAGTCAGACATATGGTCTGAATCTAGTCATCTTGTGGATCTTCTCTTTCTCTCCTTTGATAATAAAGAATACATACATTTAGTTTGTGTAGGTATATACATAGGTATAACCTTATGTGAATGGTACATATTTTTCACTATAAGTCTATGATTTTCCTTTCATTATGGCAAAATTTAAGTGCCATCCAATTAAATAGTACTTGTGGAATCCAAATCTCCCTTGATGAGCTTCATTGCTCTGCTGTATCCTTAGCTGCTCCTTTCATTGCATATAGGAATTTATTCCTGTCCTGTTGTCCTAAAAAATATTCATTTGTTAAAAATATTTTTAACATCTGCATCTGATTTATAGAGAACTACATTGTTGCTACAGTTTTATAATTATGAGTTCTTTTGGAGAACTCATGTTGATCTCAAACCAATTAAGGGGTATGATAAGACACATCAGTGCTTAAATTATTATAATTAAGACGAAGGATGAACAATGGAAGAAAATAAAGTATTAAGACTGATGATAACTGGAGTCAAGCAAGGGATACTTCTCATGAAATGAACAGCATGAACTTAAATCTCTGTAATTTAAACCTTAAAATTAGGTACCTTATTAGTAGTAACACGTCCTTGGGTTTTTGGGACCCCAAAGATGGTACATACAAGTATTCATCCCTGCTGCTCAGTAGAGGTTATTGTTATATATAGTACAGGTAAAGGAAAAGGAAAAAAAAGCCCCAAACAAACAAAAACCAAAATAAAAGGCTGAGTTCACTAGTTTAGGCACTTCTGTACTTCAGCGGATTCTGCAGACGTGGTGGTCTAGGTGCTATTCGTCAGCCTGTGGTTTGGTGCCCATATCTTCTAATCAGATTATATTAGTGGAAATAGGTATAGCCTAGGATCTGGTCTACTTTACTCTCTTCTAAGGATGATGTAATGGCTACCAGTTGATGGTGGTATTTCTGCCAGAAGAACATATACCTTACCACTGCTGGTACACTGGCCTGTAGAAATTACCCTGAGGGGTTAATTTGTAAAAAGGATTTATTGTAAGTGCTACCACACAAAGTATAAACTTTTTAAAAATCTGTTTAAATGGATACACAATGAAGAAAAATAACAAATTTAAAAATCTGCTGATTTAACCAAATGAAGCCTCCCTTGCCACATTTTTAATTAAAGAAGTGAGATCTCAAGGTTTTCTCTCTGCTTCATTTCCTTTCATTTTTTCTTCATAGGAAAAAAAAATAGAAAGAGAACATGCTTCATAGATCTCAGCATAGATATTATAGAGTACATAAAAGAGATTCTCAAGGGCAGGTTGCTTGCCAAATAGCCTTCTTTGCAAAATCAACAGTATTTTATCTTTTCTGAACTTACAATGTTAATTTGACCCCAAACTTCCCTTTCTAACTCTTTCAAACAGAATTTTGTAACCACAAAACAGCAAGAAGAGTCACAAGACTCTTAGTGGTGTAATAGAAAATGTAGAGCAGTAATGAGAAACGCGAATTAATCTAAAGAGTGGGACAATTTATATTCACAGTAGAAAGAATTCTTCCATTTTTCTGAGGCAAAGACAATTAAAGTCTATGTTGTTTGTCTCTTCATTTGAATTTAATGACAATGCAGCTGATTTAAACCTTTCTGGAGGACAAACATTGGGTATAAATGATATCCTGAGTATGAGAGTCCTGTTAGACAGTACTCAGAATATTTGAGGGTGGCTGAAAATGAAAAAGAGCGTATCTCCTGAAGGTGAAAAACAACCTTGAGATTACATGGAGTACAACTGGTAAACAATCAGAAGGCAGTGCATTTCTGTGTGTGCTGCAGAATAAGCCCAACTGCAAACACATTCTTTTGAAACACAAAGTGAAACAATGAAGTAACTTGTCCAAAATATTTATACGGTATGAAAGGCATCCTTCTGACATTTGGTTATTCTGGTCTCATCCATTCTACACTGCTATTTTCTTTGCCAAATTCAGATTATTAATGAAACTACTCATAGCATAACAAACAGCAAAAAGCTTTTAATGTGTCACAAACTATGGAAGAATTCAAAATGAAGTATAAGCTTTGTAAGAATAATCTACTAGGGGTTTGAAGGTTTGGTTGGTTGTTTTTTTTTAAACAAGTAGAAAATTACAGTCATTCTTTTTAAATAATCCTTCTATTTGATACTTTCCAACTCAACTCAAAGAACTAAACACTTATTCCTGTTTTGGTAACTTATTGCTGCAAGATGAGTCCTCTTATACCACTGAATGCAATATCAGGAGGTGTTACAAATGGTAAGATAATGCTTTCTTTTCTTGTTTTCTAAGTAAAGGATATATAGTGAAAACTTTATTAAGTTAGAAATTAATAATAAAAAATATTATTCCTTTGTAGCAAAGTATTATATATATATATATGTATAATGAGTCTAACCCAATGTCAATGTGAAGACTGTCAGCATGGATAGATAAGGCTTTAAGAGAATTAATTTCATGAGTGTAAACTTACACTCACCATCACATAAACATTAAGAAGTACAAATACAGCTTTCAGAACACTGAAAATAATTTTTAAAGCTGTATATTAAAGGTGAGTTGCACAAAATGGAAATTAAGTTAACTAGCAATTTCATGAATATTGGTGTAGCAGTGTATAATTCATGTTTACCATATGTTTATATGTTCTGTATGGTTCTGTTACCCTCCCCCCCCTGCATGGGCCGTCTACCCCTCCACTCCTGGAACATTCTAGGAGTTTCCAACGCCCTCAACCCCTGGTCCTGGGCCTGGAGGTGGGATCCCTCACCTGGCCACCCCCAACTTCCCCTGTCCTGTTCCCATTGGCTCTGTTCCCTAACCCACCCCTGTCCCTATAAAACCCCGAGCTGGGAGGAAGTGGTTGGACTGATTTCCTGGACCCCTTGGGTTTTGCATCTCCTAGGCTCTCTGAGCCACAGAAGAGAATAAACTCGAACTGTGCCTGGAAAGCAGTCTCGCTTGCTGCGTCTTTGCCCTTCGCCCTGTGGAGCGACCCTGGCCTGGGGAAGCCGGCAGAACCCAGCTTTAATCCAGAACCCAGGATTAGACCAGAGGCGGCTTCATATTGGAAAATAAATTTGTGGAATTGCAAGATGGGCAGAGGAGGTCTCTATTCTTAGGCACCATAGTGCTTGTAATCTACATCTAGTAATGAAAGAGCTTTCATTATTTTTATGAGTTTGAAAGGTGATTGTCCTATGCTGCTCTGCACTGGTGGGGCCTTACCTTGAATATTGTGGCAGTTTTGGGCACCACAATATAAGATATTGAGCAATCAGAGAGCATCCAAAGAAGGGCAACAAAGATCATGAAGGGCCTTGAGGGGAAGTCGTATAAGGAGCAGTTGAAGTCACTTAGTCTGTTCAACCTGAAGGAGACTGAGAGGAGACCTCATTGCAATTACAACTTCCTTGTGAGGGAAAGAGAAAGGGCAGGCACTGATCTCTTCTATGTGGTGACCACTGACAGGACCAGAGGGAATGGCCTGAAGTTGTGTCAGGGGAGGTTTAGATTGGATATCAGGAAAAGGTTCTTCACCCAGACACCCAGATGTCTGGCTGGACACTGGAACAGGCTCCCCAGAGAAGTGATCACAGCACCAAGCCTGACAAAGATCAAGAAGCATTTGGATGATACTCTCAGGCACATGGTGTGACTCTTGGGGATGGTCCTGTGCAGGGCCAGGAGCTGAACTTTGATGATCCTTGTGGGTCCCTTCCAACTCAGCATATTCTGTGATTCTTTAAAATAATAGTTTACATGAAGTATTTATGAATAATTTATATTCTACAAAATATTTTTTCCTTGTTAAGGATATGCCTCATTCTAGGTCTCCAAAATTTTTATATCTTATACAATAATCATGATGGTATAAACTTGAAGGTAAATTAGGTTAACCACCATGAGTGGTAATTTAATAATCTTAACTAGTATAAATAAACATAGCTCTCATGAAAGATCAATCCACACAGTTTTATTCTGTTTCTAAATGCATCATGTGCTTTACTAAAGTTATTTTCTTCGCTATATAAAACAAGCTACAGTAGAATAGGTCTAAAAGTGGAGTAACATTTGTAAAGTTAGAGCTAATATTTTTTCATGCATTCTCACTATATTTTGATTCTATGCTTATAAAAACACTAGTCCTACAGACACTAATTGCTCAAACAATAATTCCCTCCTTCCCACTTCTCCTTACTTGAAAAACGCTGTTGCAATTAGTTCAGAGGTGTCGAGGTTTAAAAAGTTAAACCTCATGGGCAGCCCAAGCCCATGAAGTTCCTTGCTCACTTCTCTACAGTGAAATGGGGAGAGAATTAGAAGGATATAAGTAAGTCTTGTGCATTGAGATAAAGACAGCTTAATAGGCAAAGAAAAAGCTGCATGCTCAAGTAGAGAAAACAAGGAATTAATTCACCACTTTCCATAGGCAGACAGGTGTTCTGCCATCTCCAGGAAAGCAGTACTTCATCATACATAGCAGTGAGTTGGGAATTAGGAAGCCAAATATCATCACTCTAAATGTCCCTTGATTCCAATTTCTGTCTCCTGTTTATATGGTAAGGAATATCCATGTGGTCAGCTGGGCTCAGCTGTCTCGGCTCTGTTCCCTCCTACCTTCTTGTGCTCCCCAGAGTCTGGGGTGGTGTGAAAACCAGAAAAGGTCTTGACAACTATGCAAGCACTGCTCAGCAATAACTAAAATATCACTATTTTGTGTCGCTGTTGAGGCGGACAAAGCGACATGAAGTCACCTCTTTCGAGGAAAGTGAAGAACTGGTTTATTGTGCAAAAGCAAAAGTGAATATACAGTTCAGAAGGCTAGTATACTTCGATACAATTGGCTCAAGGTTGTTTTTCACAATTAGCATTGGTTAAGACCATCACCACCCTCTGCACTGTCCAACACTCGACCCTCACAGTGGTCAGTTCTGTACCATGTTTATTAAACATATTTCGGGACATTCCAGCTGCATCCTCCCTATCTCCCGGGTGGACAAGAATAGCTTATCAGGGGTACACAGGAATGCTGTCAAGGTCGAGAGTGTCTTCTGTGTTGATAACAGACCAGCTGATATCCCTGACAATTTTGGTCACAAATCCAAAATGTAGGGCTCATACAAAGCAAATGACTAAGCCAAAATAAACACATAAGCAAACACTGGAACAAATACACTCCCAGAGGACTTGATTAGTGTGCATTTGTGTATGGTGACTAAAAATTTTAATGGTTTAGTGAGAGATCATGAAGTCTTTTAATTAGCAGTTTTGCCAGTAAGAAAGAGTCCTAGCAAATATGAAATGAAAGATAGACCTTTTCTTGTGTGAGAGTTTAAAAATATAAATATCCAGCAATATTTTTTCTCTAATACTAAATTATTTATAATTCTATAACAGAACATACCTTTTTTTTCCAGGAAAAATATGATATATTTTCACAAGCTACAGGCAGATAGTTTTCCATTCCTAATATATTTGTTAGTATAAATATCTGATGACCTGTTGCCACTTCAGTGTTCAATGTTAATAAATGGAGAGTATGTTTGTCCAATAGAAGCCAATATATTGGCTTCTAACAAACTTACAGTAAGTTACATTCTCAAATACTTAATGAGGAAATATATCTCCATATTTCAACAGATAAGTTTTAAAGACACAATACTCATTTTCAACAGGAGTTAAGTGGGAGGAATATGAGAATTTATGTCCCTGTCACTTAGAAACAGGACTTTACGATGTCTATAAAAAAACCTCACGCAAATTCAAACGATGAATGGATATTTTAATAGGAAAATAAAAGATGGGTAAATTACTTTGTAAATATATAATGAAAGACACACATTTTGAAGTTATGAATTGGTGGAGCTTCCACCTTATTTTTTATTATTATGTAGAATAATTTTGAGGATTAACTATTGGAGTTTTCACTTCAGAATTCAGTCAGAACATCCATTTCTTGGGTTCATTCATTGTTTTTAGGAATGTGACTCTAACATGAGCAATTAAAGTTGCTAAACACTCCACCAGCTGGTCATGCAGAAATAGTATTTTTTCTAAGAAGTGAACATTGTTTTATGTTAGTGAGGAAGATATTCAAAAGCAGATGATGGGTCTCTTCCCAGAAATTCTACAAATCAAGATCTTAAATCAAGATCATTTTACAGCCCTAGTTACAGAAAATACTTAATTATTAACATATATAGTGCTTAAACATGTGTTAAAAATTATATTACTTTCTAAGTTCAAATTGTTTCAGTAGGGGAAAAACAGATGTTTAAAGCTATTCATGCAGTAGAAATTCTGTTTAGAACAGGTTTTCTAAGTTGATTCCTTCTACTTCCTTTCTAGTGTTAGTGTGACTTCTATTAGAATTTCACTATATAAAACCTTTAAATCATCCTATATTTATAAAATTATGGTTAGCATCATTATTAATAAAATTATTAATAATAATATTTTCAATATTATTATATAAAATTAAAATGCCTCTATCTGATAGTATTCTTATGTTTTTCAAGAGTCCTTAATTTTTTCAGACTTAAACAGATTTTGAAATCTAAAAGGCCTACTGCAGTCAGATTTGACTATGGAACATTGTGACACCCAGTTCTGCTACAGAATTTTCTTGCATAGCTGGAGATATGCTAACTTTATTATGACATGAAAAGCTATAACATTCCTTCTTTAGTAATTTATTGCATGCATCTGTAAGAGTTGTGACAAGCTTTGCCAAATTGTGTTTCCATTTTCGTTGTAATGAACAATTCTCTTTAAGGGGTAGCAGAAGATGCTAATGAGCTTTTTGCTTGTGTTTTCTGAGGCAAAATATATTGGCAGGTATCAGCAGCTCATTTTCTTAAACATGACGATAAAGCATTCAGTTTACTTTGAGCCTAAGATTATGCCATGTATCAGGGGAAAAATTAAGACTGTAACACTTCCATGAGTGGTAGAGTCAGTGATTTACTATCTAATATTCTGCTTTGGAAAGACTTCTACTTAAAGGAATGAATAGTTTCAAATTATTTTTCAGTACAGGTTTCTTACAGTATGCGCTGCACCTACATTCACACATACACATATACTCATGGTGTGTGTCTGAAATATAAAACATATATAATTTATAAAAATAATGTATTTTATATTAATATAGATGTTATATAATATCTATTGCATATATAGGAATTTTAAATATATACATATAAATAAAAAATATTATTTTATATATTTTCTCCATGTAATTTTCAAAATCGTTCTCTGGAATAAAGTGATGTAAAACTGAATTGGCTCCTGCCTACTATATTACAAGTATACTACTACAACCCTAACTATTATCTCAAAATGGTAAAGCAAAAAAGAGAGTTATAAATAATATAGATTTTATTCTGCTCAAAATAACCCTGAATTAGTAGATTCAAGCAGAATAATCCATATCTGCCAATAGTAAAAAGCCAAATTACCCAGATCTATATTAACACTTTTAGGATGGTTCGTAGACCAGAATTATCAGAGATGATGATATGATTGATGATGATGATGATTTAGTATCTTTTGCACCTTAAAAGTAATTGGAAATCCCCACTGAGTGCAGCAACATACAGAAAAGAAGGCATCATGACCTTGCATCAGTAGGAAGTTGAATATACTTGTGCCAAATTTTCCAGAAGGTAACTAGAAAGTGGCCAATCTGAGTTGATTGCTGTCTTACACTGAAGCACAGTTGGTATAGACAGTGTCTGCTTGACTGTAATGCTGTCATTGAAAGTGACATGAAAGTGTCAGCCCTTCTTATCCTGACCTTATTCTGGAATACTTCACTTGATAAACTCCTAATAATGTGGAAAGACCTCATCGTCAAATTTAGATAGTCATGGCCACTCTTACACAGCCATTCACTGCATAATAAATAAATAAAACAAACCAGTTGCTTGTAATTAATGTCAGCCTTAATTAACCTTTTAACCTTAAAGACTTAACCTTCATCATGGCTAAGCTTCACGAACAAAGATATGGGAAGGGCACTACTTAACCTTACCAAGCATTCAAAATTATTCACTCTTAATGATTCATCAACTCTTGATGGACTAGCTTTTGAGTCTTATGATGAGATCCTGATATACACTCAAGAGAAAAGAAAAACATCAGTTTGGATAGAATATATATGTTTAACATTGTTTCAATGATGATTAACCTATCAAAGAAAAATAATAATTCCTCACAGATCATGTGAAGATGAATTGATCAAAGGAATTTCTATATCAATCAATCTAATGGCTATTCAATAAATAAATACTTTTCCTCTTTGATGATTTACAAATACCTCAGCCCAAAGGAATACAAATTATTTAAAGACAGCGTGGTTGCACAAAATATTGAATAAAAAGCATCATATACTTTATTAACAGTTATGTTTCTGTGAAAAAATTTTATTATAGATGAAATGGACCTACTGGTGACATTTTCTCACAAAAGGCTCTGTAAAAGAAGTCAGATGATTCAGCATTTTCATTAATCTTTCCTTGATGTTAAGACCCAAAATAGAGTTCAAAGAGGAAATACCCAGCTGAAATTAGCTTACACCCATTGAGATCACTATGCTTTCACCAAATGCAATTATTCTTCAGTTTTCATTTACCCAAGTGATTGAACTTGCTTGCAGCAGGCAAGGAAGAAAACAAGGCTAGACCTCAAGCAATCGTATAAATTAATTTTAGAATAGTCAGAATTACTGTTCTTCAGTAAGCAGAAAAGCTGAATCTAAACAAAAACTTTTGAAGAAGGGAAGAAGCACTCCATTGAAATATACAGAAAACCATTGATTCCTAAGTTTCTAAATCCATTTCTGACAATGAATCCACAGGTGTTTTGGAGAAATCATCTGAGTTAATTAAACCCTCTGGAAAAGAAGGGAAATATTTTTCCCTATTGTATGAAAGTGTTGTGATTGAACTTATATTGAAGTTACTGCTGATAAAGTGCATTGAAGTCCAAGTGACTATAACTGTTATTAAACAAAATAGTTAGAAATAAATCCATAAATATACTTTCTGACTGTCTAGAAATATTAACTCCCTATTTTTTAAATTTTGCACACAGAAAAATTTAACTAACACATTCTTGAATCTCTTTTGTTTCTTCCTGTACAGCATCACTTTTTTTCTCACTAGCACTGATACATTTTACATGCAATATTCATGCTTGTACTTATGTTAATATATGATGACTGACTTAGGCTTCATGTACCTATTTACCTTTAATATGAAAACTTCTTTTGTAGAAGTCTGGAAAAAAATTAATTTAGTTTGTCTAAAAGCCTTCAAGATGGTTCATACTTTCTACCTGGAACTTTCCTACTCTAATATACATTATTCTTAACCTCACTTACCTGCTCTGAAGTTCCACAAGTACCTTAAAAAAATTAAATAAAACAGAAAAATTGTGGCCTTGGATTAACATTTTTTTCCCTAGATAAATATTTTCATTACAAAATATAATTTCATTCCAGTTTCTCCTATAGAAGCTATTAGAAATTATCTAAATTATATCTGTTAATATGGAATAATTTCAACTCTATATTTAAATATTAGCACAAAAATCAGAATAAATAAAAGTGTTACTGAAACAAATTGATAGAGCATTTTCCAATGGAAAATGTAGCTGAACAGAAAACATTCAAAGTAACTGTTTAGATCTGAGATAAATAATTTTTTTTTCTAAAATATGCATATTTCATCAACTATTCTCTGCTAAAGTCTGTTTGTAACTAATTTTTAGACAACTTCTCATTCAGTTTGTAAATTGTAGACGGTTTGAGCTGCCTCTTCAGATGTTTCTTTAATAACAAGCGGCAAACTGCCGTTGTAGTATTCTGCCTCTTTTTTCCTCGGAGTAATAGGTATCAGTGACTAAAAATGGACTAACAGAAGTTAGAATAATCAACCTTTGTCCCTAAATTCTCTCTTGCCTTTTGTCCTCATTTTTATTCCCTATAGGTATCAGATCTTATATTCGCTAATATTCTCTTCTTTTATTTGTCCCCAAATTACAATGTTTCCTACCTTTAATTTTTTTAAGAAATGTTGGAGTTACTGAGTTACTCATTACATCATTTTGCAAATTAAATGGAGTATTTATGACCAAAGCTGAAATGAGATGTTCCTTGGCATATTTAGATTTTGTTGTCTTGTTTGCTTCTGTGGTCTAGTGAAAGCATTTGAACAAGGTGCTGCAGTACTGGGGTAAAGCCTTCTCACAAGATAGCCTTGTTTCTGAACCAGTCTCCCCTGGCATCCTTGGGCTTTCCTGTTTCATGCATTATGTGCAGGTTTTCTACTCATTCAGTATAACCTCAGGCATACTGTGAAAATGAGCTTCTAGCTGAAGCTGTGCTGCTTAGGCAAATTTAAGAAGCCTCAAACTGTGAATATTCTGGCCCTCTGCTGTCTGTCATAATTTGCATCCTCAAATCCCCCCCTCAGCTAACAATTTTCCTGAATAATACTTATTCATATAGTAGTTATTTTTCTCCTCTTTTCTGTAACAGAATAAAGATGCCTTTGTTTGCATGTACAGAAGCAACATTTTCCTCTGTCTGAGCATTTAACAAATGACCATTCTGTCATCTACTCTGTTCAGTTTCTTATTATTGATATACAAATCATAACACATTCATTTTTTGGCTTTCCACCTAAGCTTTCCTCATTTCCTTTTTCCTCGTTTCACTTGGATTGAAATAATTTAATTGCCAGGAACTTCTGGGTGTGAAAATAAAGTATGAGGACTTCTCTGTTATTTCTTTCTTTTGAAAAGGTGCACAGTAAACAGATTTGAGAACACTTGCCTAGAAAAGGAGAACACTAGTTTTATATAGTCTTTGGTCACCCTGATTCAAAGGGATAGATTTTGGATGAAAAAATTTGCAATGATATGAGAAGAAAGATCATACAAACATGCATCTTTAACCTAGTTCCCTCCCCTGCTCACCTCCACTTCCTTTCAAAGGAAAAAAGACGCATCAACACATTACTATGATTGTCAAAACACACTAGTCAAAAAATTATGAAGAATGTTTAGCTTCCCCTAGCCTGAAAAAGAAAACCAGCAAAGTTTTAGGACCTGAGGGCTATAGCTAGGCTTGTTCCAGCCAGTTCCTTGCTGGGTCTTCTCCTGGGACTTCACCCACTCAAACCAATGACCACGACAGCACTTTCGCTCCTTTCCCAGTGATGCCACATCAGGGACAGTTTCCATCTTGAGATGATGCTTGGATTCTTTGAACTGTGCCTGAACCCAGATGCTTCCTGATGCTCACAGGTGCAGAGGCTGCCTGGCCAACAGTGGAGCCACCCACAGCTTCTGCTCCCAGGCATGATTTTCAGCTTAGTTTAATACAGCAGGTGAAAAACTGGTGGTTAGGGTCTTCCACAAGTACTCTTCAGGGAAGTCACTCTGGAAAGCAGCAGCCATCAGTGGAGAAGCAAGCATAGGTAAAAGCATCTTCAGCTACTGTGTTTTAATTCACAGCTGTAGGTAAATCAGAGAATAAAACACAGTATTGTTGGTCAAATAAATGACCTTATAGAAGAGGTAACACCAAATTGTACACCCAGTGTCTGAAAATAAGTGCTTTGAGAATGAATAATATACAGTCAGATTCTGAAACCTTTGTGCATAATGAATAAGATCCAATTCTTTTACTCATGAAGTAACGTAACTAATTTATTGGAGGTCTTTTAATACATAATACTACTCAAAGTGAATGCAAGATGAAGATTTGTATGATAAATTATAAAAGCACAGATTTAGTAGCTTCTACCTTTAAAATATGATGAATAAATTTCAGCATGTTCTCAGATCTTGCAAAATTGGGTTTAGTTGATGCAACAGATGGTTGTCTTTGCATTTAGAGGAACCTTGACAGGCTGGAAAAATGGGCCAGGAGGAACTTCCTGAACTTTGACAGAGGCACATACCAAGTCCTGTACCTGGGAAGGAATAAAGCCAGGCACCACTACACACAGGTTGAAAAGCAGCTTTGCAGAGAAGGATCTGGGGGGCCTGGTGGATACCATGTTGACCATGAACCAGCAATGTGCCCTTGCAGCAATGAAGACCAAGAGCATCCTGTGCCACATTAGGCAGAGGGTTACTGGCAGGTTGAGAGAGATCATCCTTCCTCTCTGCTATGCCTTGGTGAGCCATATCTGTTTCCAGTGCTAGCTCTTCAGGACAAGATAGACAGGGACACAGTACAGCAAGACCAGTGAATGGCCATGAAGATGGTTGTAAGAAGATAAGTATTGCCTTCTGATTATACTTTCTTCTGTTCTGTTTAGTTAAAGATAAAATTTACTACTAAAACCCAAATTTCTGATTTTTTTTTCCCCAGGCTAAAATAATTCCTTATAAAAAAGGCATACATTTTCATATACAGATACGTCTGTATCTGTATGTATACGTTTCATATATATGTCTGTATATGTGCATATAAATTTAGATTGCATCATGAAAATTACAAATTACATTCAGCATAATGTTTTTGATAGAATATGCCTTTTAATATGATAATTATTATGAAGATACTTAAGAAGGATCATAGCAGTTTCCTTCTAACACTGAACAAGAAACTTTGGAGGCAAATAGCATTATTCTTAAATCTATACCTTTTAGTATGTTTCTCTACACATATTCGGGAATCATTAATTTCTTTAACCAACATTTTTCAGTAATAAGCATTATGTATATTATCAATAAGACAGCTACATTTCCTGTTGGAAGTGATTTATGTGAAAACTCAGTCCAATTAAACTACTCTTCCTCCATCTAGAAATCACTTAAGTAGCAGCATTCTGCAAGGTTAAAAGTACATGCTGATTATTCTGCATCTTTCAGACCTTTTCTGATGATAGAGAGAATGTAACAGCTCAACATTTTATCTAAAAGTAAAGAGCTAGTTTTATAGCTACAATTCATGGTTGTGTAGCCAACTCTGCACAGTACTTGGATGCAAGTCCTCTTACTGTAATGCACCTAAGGAATATTTTAAGAAAGAAAGTGAGCAATTCCTGTAAGAAAAAAAAATAGATACAGATTACCTTCTTGCCTCTGCAATTCTCTGATTAAATAAAAAAAAAAAACACCATGCAAATAAGTACTAGTTCTCCAGCTCCATCAATAGACTGTCTTCACCTCCTGCAAGGTACTACTGGGAAATGAATGCATCTGTTTCATTTGGCTGAAGTCCTGTAACCCATTTTCCTCTCTCAAGAAATTTGCTAGTCACATTTTTTCCACAGTAAAAAATAAGATTCAACAGTAAGTTTCTCAGGCTTTCATCAGCACATTAAATAGCTGCACTCACAAATTTCAAAACCATCCATAACTACTACAACTCCTTTCAATGTTCCACTGTAAACATAATAATAACAGAATCAGAGGTTAAGTGTCCTTCCATACACTTACATGAGAGTGGAAAGAACACCCATTATCCAGGAGGACAGTGCAATATAATATAGTCCTGAACACAGCTCACAAAACAATTGTTTCATTGATTATGGTAAATGATACATTAAAAAACGTATTCAGTTCTGCTGGTAACGTATTATCTGACTTCCTCAGATCTCTAGGTGAAGGGTGAATTGAACATTTCTCATCAGAGAGATTGAGTCTGTAGTGAAAAATGTCTACGACCACAATTGAATACAAATAGGACTTCAGGGCCTATGCAAATAAGTGAAATTTATTGAACTTGACATGTCTAATAACAGGAACACTCAACTGTGTTTGTTGACCTTACAGTTATTGAAATCCTTAAAACATATGCTTTGCATCGTCTACTCTTATTTTATCTCTATAGTTTTAAATACAAATTGTAGAAACGGGAAACCTGCAAGGATTCTTATTAAAGAGGGTGAATACAGGAAGTCAAGAGAGCATGAGGAAAAATGGATGTCTTCTGCATTATAGTTTGTTCACAAGAGACATTATAAGAGCACAAAAGAAATATTAACTTGAAATGCACAAAATGCTTTGTACACTCTGCACGTATACACTTGTGATGCATGCTAAGGCACAGAAAGCTTTCTGAAGAGAAAAGCAGGTGTCTAAAGGTCTGTCTGTTCTTATAATTTATTCTATTTTCAAATATAATGTGTTTTATGTGTCCCCAGTACCATCACTTTTGAAGAAAGTACTTAAAAACATGAACCTGTGAAGATCAGAAGATGCCTCAGAACTTTGCTCTTGCAAATGTGAACCCAGGCTTAGATTTACACTTTTTTTTTCTTCAGCCCATTTGACTAAAATCTGTAAGGTTGGATTTTCAGGTATTACCCATAGCACAGCTCTTGCTTCAGTACTTTCTTCAACATTATTCAATGTATATATGTATAGATATTGCTGGAGTCCTGTAGTCGATGCAGTCCCCGGTTTAGTCCTGGCAAGCCCCTTAGCAATGAGTGGGGCGGTACCACTCATTGGCGAAAGCCCCTCTATTTCAAGGGGTCCAGCCAGGCAGCACCTCAGGGCAGGCAGGTTTGACTCAGACCTGCCTAACCCAGCCAGAGTGTGCAGCTACGGCGAGCAAAGAGATGCAGGCAACCCTTTGTGGTTGAAGCAATCTGGGTTTATTAGCACTCTATAGCCAACGTGACTGCAGAGCCTTCTAAACCCCAAAGGAGGCAACCAGAAAGAGGCACAGGAACTTCCCGTGCATTAACTTATAAAGGGGGTTTGAAACTGTGGGAGATATAAGGGAATGATCAATGGGAGAGAGGGGTAGGAGTGGTTAGGGAATGTTCTGTGGAGTAGGATGGATTGGGTTACATTTGAAGGGAGGATTCAAACCTTAGAATAAACCAACTGTGTAGGGAACAGGGGGTAACAGAACTGTCCAATAGGAGGGTAATAGAACCATGCATTATAGAAGTGAACTCAGAACTTGCACTGCTACAAGATATGTTGTAGCTATGTTAATTCTTGAGGTTATTTTTCTCTTAAGAGAAATTGCACAAGTGGACACCAGAACAGGCCCTTCTTTTGGCAGATGCAGTCCACCAGATTTTCCTGTGATGCTTCATCTGTGTAAGAATAACAAGGAAAAACAGATCTAGCAATGATGTGGTTTAAGTCTGGGTTATTTTCCATGCTGCTTTTTTTCTTTTTTCTGCCATATTAGGCAACTGTCAGCATACTTAGAAGAGCTTTGGAGTTTAAAACAATATTTATAACTTTGCGGCTATCCAAAAAAGAGGTAAGAGATGTCAACAAGACTGATTTCTTGTTTTCCAGAGACTTTGATACACTTAGCATTACCATAGTACTCCAGTGCTGACTTCCAGCTATGAGACAACACTAAATGAAATTAAAATCTCAGCAAAATATGTTTGTGTCTGTCACTTCAGTGAAGACATAGTTGCAACTGATCATCATGCCAGCTGGACAAGGGTTAATGAAAAATTTCAGAATATATAATGAGAAAATTCAATCTTTTCAAGTCAGTGTTGCAATCACAGCTTCTCTTCTGGGAAGCCAGAAGGGAATGCTCTGGAAGGACATTGGCATGAAAAATTAAATTAAATTAAATTATGCTACTAAAATGTTTAATAAGGCATACTCATGATTCATGAAATGCAGAATGTTTATGTTGCCCTATTTGTGGTTAAACCAAGGAAACTGTTTCTTGAATTATGTTCATCTTGCAATGGGAATTGAGCCTTCCCCTGTCAGGGCTTGCCGAGGGGTGAGTGTGCCCCTGCACTCCCTGGGGGATGGCTGAGGGAAACGGAGGACAAAGAAGGTGCTGGCAGCTCTCCATGGTTACGTATTATATGTTTATTCACTCCAGAGGCAACAGACCATCTGGAGGGTCCAAGCTTATGGGGGATAACCAAGGAAAGAGCCCTTCCCATTTCCAGCCCCTGGTTCTTATAGGAGCTCCAGCCAATGGGAAGGGAGGACAAGGGAAGGGAACAAACCATCTGGGGCGGGGGGTAGAGGACATTATAACAGAACATACCATGTAACAGAACAATACTGTACAGTGAGAAATACATGCTAATCACACATTGCAACAGGGAATAAAGAGATATTATATCATAAGAAAAAAAGGAAAACAGGTATTTTTTCAAGCAAATAATTGTATGTTGTTCACCAGATGTTATAGCGATATTGCTAGCAACATATTTCTGTTAGCATTTTGGAGTACTCTCTCCGTGTGATATGGTGCATAACTCACTGATGGCAAAAGTAGCCAGACTAACATTGGTTTCTTTGAAACTTCCACTCCATGGTACTACCAATGTGTTCTTTCATGGGATACTGTAATAACTCCAATAATAAACTTACTATTATAGACACCCATATACCCACAGGCATGCACACCTACTAAATAAAATAGAAAGAGGATTGTTTCATGTCAATACTTGAAAAAAACTATGCATCCCCACATTACCTCTCCTAAATGCAGTTTCCAAAGAACATATCCTGCTTCGTGGCTATGACTATTAGCAGCTTCCAAGACCATCCAAACTGTAGTAACTTTTTTCCTAGTGAAGAAAGTTACTGAACAGAACAGTTCAGACTATTATATCCACATTATCATTCTGAAAGTGACTGCCATACTGATGACACATCTATAATTCTCAAGAAGAGAGATAATGCAAACATAAACTTCAAAGGCTCCCTTATAAAAATATTTTTGCATCTTTGTGATACAATCACTGAGATAAACTATGGAGGCATTATGCGTTTACTTGATTTCTTTAATTATTTTTTTTAACCCATCATTATAAAATGGATCTTGGCAACTCATGTTTATTTTTAGTTCAGTGGGATTTATTGGTTTGTTTCTAACAAAAATCTTTAGGACAAGATCTTTTCAGTTATCCTGAAAGGAAAATGGGATTATGAAGGCATATGAATAATCATGGCCTCCTTTCAGAGACACAGACGAAGTGCATTCTTTGGTTTTGCGATAATTTTTCTGGTTTTACACTGAATTATAAAAGTACCCTAAATACATCAATATTTTGTAACTATGACTTCAGTAAATTTCCAACACTATAGAAGATCAGTGTATTCTTACTTTTTTGCTTTTTTTAATCTCCTATTCTTAAATATACTTCTCATCTCAGGTATTCAAAACCGAGTGAACAGATAAAGTATATGTCAACTTTTCCATCTCTTTTATCTTGAACATATACAAAAAATCTTACATTTCCAAATTCTAGTCCTCATAAATTTCATGACTGAGGTAAATTTGAATCCAATGCCACCCTAATTCCTTATTTCAAATTACTTTTATACATGTTAATTTTACAGATATGTTGTTTAGAATTGAATCTATAGGAACTTTGGGGGAGGGTTTAGCTACTTCTATCATCTACTTTTCTCACTACTGTTTTTTTCTCTCAGTATTTACCTATAATTTGTCTAAATCACAGTCTTAAAGTCCTTACATATGCCACAATTTTTTCAATAATTATTCAAAGTAATGCATGATTTCCAGAACATTTTTTGTTTTTCTGTGTATAAAAATTCCTCATGTCATATTTTGTTAAACTATTTTAGCAGAATTGACTTGTACTTTGATTTGTGACAGAAAGCTATTTTATTTTTTCCTGTGCATGTTTTGCACTCTCCTGTTCAAAGCAGTCTTTCAGTAAGATTCAGTCTTGTAGCAGCCCACACGATCTGTTTGATTGCCTCTAGTGACACACGTTGAGAATTAGACACTATTACAATAATGTCTCATATCTCAGAATTGGTCTGCCTATTTTAAATTTGGAAAGTCTTGGTTTATAAACAGTGGGCTATTAAAAAGAGTTGCAAAATTCTGTAGTGTGTAGAAGATTCATCACATTCTATTATTGTATTACTTATATATATTATATGTACTAGATAATCATCTGCATATGGCAGTAAAATTGCACTATCTGATTTGTAAGATATGACAATTGTTCTTAGTCCAACTTTGGGATTTTTTGAAAGAATAATAATGTAGAAGCACACTTGTGAATTATGGGAACAAGGATTGCCTCTGTGGATGTTCTGTTTCATAAATATTTCACAGACAAACAAACTATAATATAAAATCTGAATAAGGATACTATATTTCTCTGAAGGTTTTAACCTAAAAGAGTTTCAATATTTTTCTTTAACACATGATACTTTTTATGCCTTTATTTAAAATGTGAATTTTCAACTTCTTTTATCTAGTCTTTATGAGTAAACAGTAGACTGATGTAAGCACTTCAGCAAATATTGAATAATGTAATGCTACCTTGCAAATAATTTCCTATCTAATAAATTCCCAAATCACAATTCTAGTCATCAAAGCAAGCTATGCAATGCATGAATGAGTAGAAGTTATATCCTGGATTCTTCCAAATATATATTGTGAGGCTAAAGTAGCCTAGATAACATGAAGAGACCAGTAGAAAGCTTCTCTTTTCTCTGTAGAATTTAGGAGTGTTATTCTAGCCAATGACAATTTTTTGTCATTAACTACTTTAAACAGCATTTAACAAAATGCATGAATTTACTGTGAT
Source organism: Calyptomena viridis (assembly GCA_013390005.1). Taxonomy (NCBI): domain Eukaryota; kingdom Metazoa; phylum Chordata; class Aves; order Passeriformes; family Eurylaimidae; genus Calyptomena; species Calyptomena viridis. Next base: position 49,679 of record WEIV01014382.1, on the reverse strand, counting down.
GATATTCTGTGTGACTTCTGTGCCTGCCAAGCAATGCTCATTTTGTTGTGTAAATCATGGGGCAATTACAATGGCAATTGTTTCTGTAAAACTGAGTCCCGCCACAGAAAATATAATGCTGAGCATTTGTCTGTTAGGCAATAAGAGTTTAAATTCCCTCCATCACAGGAGACATTGTCACCTCATATCACACATCCCAGTTGGGCCACTAATATCCTTACTAAGAGGAAGAGCTACAGTTTTATCTGACAGTGTGGTTGTGGGGTTTGTTTTTTTCTTTTTTTTTTTTTTTTTGTTTGTTCCTTCTTTTTTTAACTCCCAAGACTAATTCTGTGATTCATATGATAAAAATGCCTGCCAGTCTGGGATTGGAAGTGATTTGGGAGATGCTTTGCTGAAGGATCTTAAGGAAATCATGTGTTAAATGTTCAGCTCATAGGCAGCTGTAATCATGCCAAATTAAATATCTTCAGGTGCTGAAGGAACCTTTATGAGTGAAAAGTCAGTTGCCTACATGCTGTAGTTTCCTGAAACACCAGATGGCACTTGATTGTGGTTTTTGATCATCTCAATATATGGGAAACTAAGTAAAATGAGGGGGCATAAATCCTCTTACAGATTTAGCAATGGTCTTCTTTCATAGAATATGCATATTTGGATTTTGATACTGTGTTTGACCAAAATAAAACAAAGAAGAAAATAAAACTTAGAAGCATTTCTCTTCCTGATAGGTTTTTAGTCTGAAGTTTAGATCAAACAATGTTAGCCTGAGTAGCTTTATTCTTGTGTCTGCAAGTTATCCAAAGGGGAAAAAAATAATAAGAAAAACAGCTCTCCTAACCTATTCAGAGTTGTCCTTTGCTATTTTGGAGCCTGTTTTCTTTCATGGCATCTGAGAAGAGAAGATATTTTTAAAAGCTGCTGTACAGAAAGAAAATGGCTTAGAATAATAATATACATTGAAACACAGTTAAAAATACGTGTGACTACCATACATACAGATGCATTTTCCTTTTCAGAAATGCCAGCCTGTATAAATGGCATTGTATTGTCCCAATTTTCTTTGGCTGAATGTTTCTGAACAAGTTTTAGTAACTGCCATGTTTGAAACATTCACCCTTCCAAAGGAGTACAATCCTTTCAATTAATCAGGTGTATCTGTATTTAAATGTTCTCCCTCCACTCTCAATACTTACATAAGCCATTCATTGCAGCAAAGACAGGTGTTATAAAAATATAAGAAGTATAACTTGCTTTAGAATGCTTTCTTACTTGACTAGACACAGAAGTGGATAACAAAAGCAAGGTCTCTAAAGGATATTCAGGCTTATGAGGAATAATAATCTATACCTTTAACAAGGTATACATATCAATATATATATAACTTTATTTGTAACTATCAATCAAAATGGAATAACAATTTAACCCTTCTAAAATAAGCATCTAAGCTATCATAGTGTCAGGGTGATTCTTTTTTTTAAATTGCATTTAGCAAGAATATGGTGTTACAAAGAATTAGTGGAATAACTGTGTCTCTGACTTATTGCAAGTATATGTTAGTGCTTATAAAATTTTAATTGCCTGTCAACTGTTTGAATTCCTTACCAATGAAGAGTATTTGCCTTGATTGTAGGCAGAACATTATATCATTTATTTCAGAAAATCTGATCTCTTAAACAAATGCCATCACTCAATTCCTAGCTGACAATCCTTTTTTGGATTAATTTAATTTTGCACAATGAATGAAGCAAGAGTCCTATTTCATTTTTATTTTTATTGCACACAGTTTTCACTTGTAGAAGACAAAATCCATAGACAGAAAAGGAAAATTAATTTTATTATATTCTTGTTAAAACAGAGACCTGCTCCTTGACAAAGACCTTGATCTAAGATGTTTCTAACTTGAAATGTGTGAGTCATTTTCACTGACAAAGTTCAGTTTTGCTAAAATGCAGTGTTGATTCAGAATCATTATTTTTAAGAGCTTAATCCTTTAAAGAACAGTGATCATCTGATGTTACCTGCACATTTTGGTGTGGAGTAAATATAGATTGACTTACCAACATAAAGCTGGTACTTTATTATACTTGTCCTTTTAGCATAGTAGACATATAATTCATAAGCAAGCAAATTAAGTAGGACAATATTACCATCCTGTTGGACAGGCTGGTTTTAAGTATCCCTTGGTGACTCATTCTATCCTATTTTATCATAAACTTCTTTTATATAATCCTTTCCTTGAATATGCCATTAAAGGAAGATGACAGAACGTAGGAGGTGAGAATGACTAGATGAGTTTTCAGTACCAGATTGGTATTCCACTAATATGAACTACCATTTCCTTATCGTCAAAGAAAGACATTTTGCTTGGATATCTGTAGCCATAAAGTTTTATTTTTACTAGTCTCTCACACTAAAATAACTCTACATTTTAGTATTTTATTTCTTTAAACCAATAATTTATTTATTTAGTGTTGGCAGATATTCAAACAGAAATATTATGTTTTCTCATCAAATGTGCTGTAAAATGTATGTTCCTGTGTCCTGCACAGGACACAGAGTATCCTGTACCTTCCCTTCAGTTTCCTCCAAACATCCAGCCAGGAAAAAAAGTCCACTAAACACAGTCTCCTATTAGTTCCATTAAATTTTATTAGAGAAATGAAAGTTATATTTGTTGCTGCAATTATACAGACAGAAAAATACAGTCAGAATTGCCACTAATTATAAATCCTTGATGAGAATATGCTGGTAGTGTTTTGCTCCCTGTAGTCTGTTTTGGATAAACAAGTGATCTTTTATCTGACCGTGCAATCACTCTAAAAAACATTAAAATTGTATTTTTACGTACAAACAAAGTGAATATACTGACTACACTGACATTAGGATTTTACACAGAGATTTCTTTTTCTTCCTCAATTAAACTACACAGATTGATGTAACAAGGTTTTCTGTTTTTAAAATCTTGCCTGATGAGGTTTGAATGAATTTTTCAGGAAAGTTGTAGAATTGTGTATAGAGCCAAAAATATTGCTGAATTATAGCTCATTTAGCATTGTTTTGTATAAGACAGACAAGAGGTCTTGCTGGTTTTGGCTGGAGCAGAGTAAATTTTCTTCACATTGGCTTGTATGGGGCTATGTTTTGGATTTGTGCTGGAAACAGTGTTGGTAACAGAAAGTTGTTTTATTTTGCTATTGTTGAGCATTGCTTGCATGGCATGAAGTCCTCTTCTGTTGCTCATGCTGCCATGTTATAAAGGAGGCTGTGGATGCATGGAAAGGTGGGAGGAAACACCTGGGACACAAGGAATATTCCACACCATATCATGCTCAGAATATGAAAGGCAGGGCAGAGGGAATAAGGGGGGAGTCATCAGAGTTACAGTATTTTTTATGCCAAGTCACCACTGAGTTTGATGAGGCCGGGTTTTCTTGGACGTGACAGAACACTTACCTGCCCATGGAAAGTGATTAATGAATGTTTTGTTTGGCTTTGCCTGTGCTTGCAGGTTTTGCTTTACCTCTTAAACTTTACCTCACCTCCACAAGTTTTCTAACTGTTACCCTCCTAATTGCCTCCCACATCCCACTGTTGGGCAAGTGAGTGAGCAGCTGCCTGGAGCTAGCTGGGCTTAAACCATGACAGACATTCATTGGTTTTAATATTTGACACATAATTTTAGATCAATAAATTAACAGATTAATTAGTTACACCAGCCACTTCTATCTGTAAGGTAGACACCAATCTCCAATATTTCAATTTTCTAAGACTTGTGTCTATATCAAAATGACCTTTCTATTGTTGTCCTTTATCCTCTCTGCTCTTCCCAGCTTTCCTAATCTTCTGAAGAGAGTATGCAAGTAACTTTCTTTCTTGTTCTGTATCTATATTTAATATACTTTCAGCTCATTTTATGTGTGGCACACTTTGAGGAGAATCCAATTGCTATCTCAAAGGCACTTGCAGCAGCTTGGTTGTATTTTTGTTCCTGAAAGGGAGATCAAAGCAATGAAGTAGAAAGTCTTGTGTTTCTTCTGTTTTGAATGCCACAGGTGTATGGACAAAAGAAAAGAGATAAAGAAAGGAAACAGAAGAAAGAAAACGAGGAGGGAAGGACAAAAGGAGGGCAAGAAGTAGACAAAGAAGGAAAGGAGGAGGAAAGGGATGGAGAGAGACAAGGTGTTTTCCTGTGATTGTCTGAAAAACAGCATGGATATTGCTCATGGAAAAACAATTTTTGATTTGGATAGATTTTTGAGTTGAAATCTTGTGAGTTTGAAAATCTTGTTAAAATACAGGCTTCCACTGAGTTATGCCATTCTAACTAATACTTTCAGTGGTAACAATAGTTTAAATTTTAGCAGGTGAATATAGAAAAAACCTTACAAATGTTTAGCTACTTTTCAGCAGAGGAAGTTGAGCAGCAATGCTTCTGTTTCTTCAGTAACTGGATTGGCTGGCAGAACTTGGAATGCATTTTAGCAGCAGAGACTCATCTCTTACCCTTATTTTGCAAGTAACATTACAAGTAAATATGACTTTATATTCTCCTTTGGGATATACTAAATTATGTCAATTTCAGGAGTAAAGGGACCAATGTCTGCATGACAAACTCCTCTTCACATGAGAGGGGTCTCTTTGATGCAATTGCTGGCATTTTCAAATCCATCACCATGTGGTCACAATCTTACATGCATCTGTGTCCAGATTAAGCAGTTGATCATCAACAAACATGTGCTTCACACACTGCATACAACAGTAAGAAGTCCCTTACATATCAGTACTTCAAATTCAGTTTATTACAGTAGAAGAATAGAAGGAGAAGATCTTATGCACGTTGAGAGGGGAAACAACAGACAGATTTGAGATATTCTCAGGAAAAACATATATCCTGTTGTGAATAGATCTAAATGTTAAAAACAGCAAAAAACAAACAACACCATGGGATAGGATGATGGTTTAGCAGGGAAGAATTTGTAGAGTATCCACATTTGTTTCTTCAAATAGAAAAAGTCTATGTATTCTTATTTATAGTCTGTCACTGCCAACTATCAAATTAATATTAGCAGAAATATAAATTTTCCTAGTTTATTTCTCACTTCTTGTGTATTGCATACTTTCTCTTTAATAGTGTTTTTTTTTTTTAAAAAAAAAGGCGCAACAATGTTCTGTTATTTTCCTCTTATATATTTACCTCTTTGTTTTCTGGCTTTCACCTGTCTTACCTTCAGGTATACTCTAAACGTAAAGGCCAAAACTTGAGGGAGAGTTTAAGACAGACAGAGACAATTGTAATAGCACCAGCTGAGGCTTTAAGAAACTGAATTATCCTGAAGATAAAATACTAAATAATAAAAAAAAGAGGAATGTTTAAAATTTAAGATATCACTTTGCTTACCCAGGCTCCCTTGCTTAATCTTCTTCTGTACTGATGTCAGTAACAATGACATGGAAATTAAGTGGCATCAAGCTTTGTTTTCTTGCTTAATTTATAGAAGGCTCACCGGTTGCGAGTACAGAGCAGGTATTTACAACGAAACCAGGCATACCTCCACCTTGTCTATGCTTGGACTTAGTAGAAAAATGAGTCTCATATTCTCTTTATCAGCATTTGTGCACAGCTTTTTGTGACAGATTGAACTCAGGTCAAATGCAAGGTCTCATTACCAAGCAGACACAGCTTTGGTTTTATGATAGTCTTATTCTGTGTTTGATGCAAACTTTCTGAGCACATAATGGTTCCAAACTGTCTAATCTTATCTGCATTCCTTTTTTTTTTTTTTTTTTATAATTCAATGGTGACACTAAACTTCAAGAAGCTATCACCTGAAAGCTGACAGTTGCATTTACTAAGATGTGTATCAAGCATCAAAAGAGCTGATGCAGCATCTTTCACTGTAAGCTTTGCCACTCTGATTATGAAATAATTCAAAAAGTAAACTTTCATTAAAGTATAATGTGGTAACATAAAAGCAAAATTACTGTATAAACATTTGGGAATNCAAATTCAGTTTATTACAGTAGAAGAATAGAAGGAGAAGATCTTATGCACGTTGAGAGGGGAAACAACAGACAGATTTGAGATATTCTCAGGAAAAACATATATCCTGTTGTGAATAGATCTAAATGTTAAAAACAGCAAAAAACAAACAACACCATGGGATAGGATGATGGTTTAGCAGGGAAGAATTTGTAGAGTATCCACATTTGTTTCTTCAAATAGAAAAAGTCTATGTATTCTTATTTATAGTCTGTCACTGCCAACTATCAAATTAATATTAGCAGAAATATAAATTTTCCTAGTTTATTTCTCACTTCTTGTGTATTGCATACTTTCTCTTTAATAGTGTTTTTTTTTTTTAAAAAAAAAGGCGCAACAATGTTCTGTTATTTTCCTCTTATATATTTACCTCTTTGTTTTCTGGCTTTCACCTGTCTTACCTTCAGGTATACTCTAAACGTAAAGGCCAAAACTTGAGGGAGAGTTTAAGACAGACAGAGACAATTGTAATAGCACCAGCTGAGGCTTTAAGAAACTGAATTATCCTGAAGATAAAATACTAAATAATAAAAAAAAGAGGAATGTTTAAAATTTAAGATATCACTTTGCTTACCCAGGCTCCCTTGCTTAATCTTCTTCTGTACTGATGTCAGTAACAATGACATGGAAATTAAGTGGCATCAAGCTTTGTTTTCTTGCTTAATTTATAGAAGGCTCACCGGTTGTGAGTACAGAGCAGGTATTTACAACGAAACCAGGCATACCTCCACCTCGCCTATGCTTGGACTTAGTAGAAAAATGAGTCTCATATTCTCTTTATCAGCATTTGTGCACAGCTTTTTGTGACAGATTGAACTCAGGTCAAATGCAAGGTCTCATTACCAAGCAGACACAGCTTTGGTTTTATGATAGTCTTATTCTGTGTTTGATGCAAACTTTCTGAGCACATAATGGTTCCAAACTGTCTAATCTTATCTGCATTCCTTTTTTTTTTTTTTTTTTATAATTCAATGGTGACACTAAACTTCAAGAAGCTATCACCTGAAAGCTGACAGTTGCATTTACTAAGATGTGTATCAAGCATCAAAAGAGCTGATGCAGCATCTTTCACTGTAAGCTTTGCCACTCTGATTATGAAATAATTCAAAAAGTAAACTTTCATTAAAGTATAATGTGGTAACATAAAAGCAAAATTACTGTATAAACATAGAAAATGGCATTTGCAATGGGGTTCACAGCAATTTTAGAAGTACAGGAGGGGCATAGAAAATTTAGGAGCAATGCTTTGACAAGACTTCCAACTGAAGGCAATGAAAATTCTTCCATTTACATTAGGGTTTTTTGTCTATGACATATACTTCATGTAACTCTGAAACAGTTATTGTTTTGTAAATAAGGAACTCAAATTCCAGATTTGCCATTAATCTCATGCTGACACAGTTCTTATGACATGAGAAGATAAAATTATTTGGTGTTTAAATTCATTGTTTACAATAAAGTAACTTTTATTTCCAAAATAAATTAAAAAAAATGTAATGCTTTCTGATTTGAAGTACATAGTGTTTACAGCATTTGCAAATGCTTATTGGTTAAGACAATTCACTATTACTTCATCAATAGACTAATCATTATGATAATCACATTAATAGATATTTAATTTGACTTGCAGCCTATAAAATTCCCTTCACCTATGACAACTTGAAAGAGTAATTTCTGTGTTTCAGATTCCACTTCATATTCTAGCTCCTGAGGAATGTCAGTGAAGTAGATCTGTCGGTTTTCCTTAGAGTGGTGTCCCCATCCTCTAATGTATTTTTATTCTGTTGAAGGTCAAATGAATGAAAGCAAGGCTGAAGTCTGATCAGATTACTAACAAATAAATGTTGCTGCTTTTAGTCACAACTTCATCTTATCCAAAAGCTCACCTAGTGCCTTGTTTGTCACTACTTAAAGCAAGTATCCAGTTTTTGTTATTTACTTCAAGTTTCTACCAAAAAAAAAAAATTAAAAAAAAAGGTGCTGCTGAATCATTCTGAGCAAGCAAATCTTCTATGGAGTGACTTGTGACAAGCTGTGAAGCAGTTGTGGTGATACTAAAGCTTAACATCCAAGATCTCAACACAATTATCTTGAAAATAGGGTTGAATAACAGAGAAGCAAGATGAAGGAAGATAATCTAGATGGTTTGTGACACATTAAATAAACAATCCCCTTATACTTAATCTGAAGTGCTCCCTCTTGGTTTACTCCACAACTTGTGTGACCAGATTTGTAGGTCAGGCTTGGACTTAGTACTGCATTTTCCTGCTCAGTTCTGACAGTAAGTATGGAACAGAGGCGGATAGAAATATGAAAAGTGGAACTCCATTATAATTACTTTGTACAATATGATTACCAAGGATGCAATTTTAAAATAATTCTCTCCGAAACAGTATTAGAGATCCATGTCTTTTATCCATTTTCCTGTGAATATAAAGTTATATTAGATTCTGAATTCTGTTAATAATAAACTACTGTACAAATGTATATATAGTTAAATTGCATTAATATATATAAAATTAATTTGTATGGATTATATGACTTGAGCAAATACAAAAAATTATTGCTATGATTATTGCAGGGTTTCTGAAAAAGACATACAAGAGCAGTCATAAATTGCCTTCTGTAAAGCATGAGTATGAATATTAGATTTGTTGCTAAAATTAATCAAATTGCATACAATGTAAGGGATGGTGTCTTAGTGCATTTTTTTCCAAAATATTCTAATTATTTATATGGTTTTAAATCAGTCAGCCTCAGTAATGCATCATGTTTAATTTCAAACTTGCATAGTTATTTACAGAATCACAGAATTAACTAGGTTGGAGAAAACCTTTGAGATCACCAAGTCCAACCTATTATCTAACACCATCTCATCAACTAAACCATGGCACTAAGTGCCATATCCAGTCTTTTTTTTAAACACTTCCAAGGACGGTGACTCCACCACCTCCCTGGGCAGCCCATTCCAATGGCCAATCACGCTTTCTGTGAAGAATTTTTTCCTAACATCCAGCCTAAACTTCCCATGGTGCAGCTTGAAACTGTGTCCTCTTGTTCTGTCACTGGTTGCCTGGGAGAAGAGACCAATCTCCACCCGGCTACGACCTCCTTTCAGGGAATTGTAGAGGGCAATAAGGTCTCTCCTGAGCCTCTTCTTCTCCAGGCTAAACAACCCCAGCTCCCTCAGCTGCTCTTCACAGGGCTTGTGTCCCAGACCCCTCACCAGACTTGTTGCCCTTCTCTGGACACGTTTGAGCATCTCAATATCTTTCTTAAATTGAGGGGCCCAGAACTGAACACAGCACTCAAGGCGCGGCCTCACCAGTGCTGAGTACAGGGGAAGAATCACTTCCCCTGTCCTGCTGGACACGCTATTCCTGATACAGGCCAGGATGCCATTGGCATTCTTCGCCACCTGGGAACACTGCTGGCTCATGTTCAGTTTCCAGTTAATCAGTACCCCCAGGTCCCTTTCTGTCTGGCTGCTCTCCAGCCATTCTGTCCCCAGCCTGTAGATCTGCATGGGGTTGTTGTGGCCAAAGTGTAGGACCCAGAACTTGGACTTGTTAGATCTCATATTGTTGGATTTTGCCCATCTATCCAGCCTGTCCAGGTCCCTCTGCAGAGCCCTCCTACCCTCTAACAGATCAACACTTGTTCCCTACTTGGTGTCATCTGCAAACTTACTAGTGGTGGACTCAATCCCCTCGTTCAGATCATCAATAAAGATCTTAAACAGGACTGGGCCCGACACTGAAAAGACCAAAAAAAACCTTTTCAGTTTACTGTTCTGGTTTTGACTATGAATTTATTCAAAATTTTATTTTTAGATACATGAATAAATTCTGATCCAGACACAAAAATCCCTGTAAAGGACATCTTTGCTTCTGCTCTCTATCTTTCAGTGGCCCTTATACACTGCAGTATATGAAAAGGTGTTCTGGAAATATGGCTTTTGACCTGGAATCTAGATTTTCACCAGAAATTTACAAGCATAATTTAATGTATTTTAGAATTTAATGGTCAGAAGCTGATTAATAATCAGACCTGCTGGCTGGATTAAAGACTTGTGATAGTACTAATCAGCGTTACCAATCAGTGTGCCAGGACAGCTCACTTACTATATTTGCAGTCAGTTGAGTAAGATGCTTCTGAACAAGAATTACCATTGATTTTAATACAAGTGGAAATTATTTTTGATGTCACTTTTCTTATATGTAGTCAGACACTTGGAACGTGGATAATCACTGCTGTTATAAGGTAGCAGATGTTGTTGTTTACAATTTAGAGTCCATTCTTCATCATGGAAACTTCCTCTGCCTTTCACATTAAGATTTTTTGCCCTTAATGACTTATCACATGTCTGTTAATGATCTGAGGATGTTTCACTTCACACTCTGATTTGTTCTCACAGTGGTTCTCCACCGAAATTTATGTTTCTATGTTTGGTACTACTCAAATATTTTTTATTATTATGGGCAAGAAAGTTTCCAGCAAACCTTTTTAAGATCTTAAATGGTAACTGCTTTTGCAGGATTGACTCAGGGAGCAAGTATCTCAAATGTTTGTTCCCACACTGAATGAAGTGCTCTAATCATAACCCTTCAAATGCTAAGCTAGAGTGCAGTAACACCCCTAGTACAAGCAGATCTAAGACCAGCTTATGACTGAAGGGGACACTTCTACCCTTTCTTCCCTGTCACATATTTTTAGTCTCTGTGTGTTCTCCAAAGCAGGATTCAAGATGTAAGATCAGTTCCATGAAATTGCTGGGGGAAATAAATAAAAAGTTTTATTCTCAAATTTGCAGTCTGTGAGATTAAGTCATCCAAACTCTTGCTGAGAACTTACTGGTGCTGTGTAGTCAGTGACTAAAGGATCACAGTGACTGCTTTTGGTCAGGGCTGGCAGCAAATTCAAGGTGGTTTCCCACTCAGTCCAGAAACGATTGCACCTACACAGTAATGGGGTGATGTAGGACAGTGCAAGGTGAGGAATCTCTGCTGGGGTGGGCATCTTCCTAGGCCAAGTGTGTCAAAGAGGAAGGGTACATGGCACCAGCTTTTACTTCTGCACTTCTCATATACCTTGAGAAGACAACCTACTATAGTCACAGCCCCGCAGTAGAGAAGTATATTCTTGAATCTGCACCATGAGAAGAGAAGGGTTGCTGCCTGGTACCTCTCGGCTCTGACACTCTCCTTTGGGTTCAGTGACCTTTCTGCACTTTCTATCCTGCTTCAGGCCAGATGAAGGTGCTTAAAGAAGAAGAGAGGGGTAGGAACTGATCTGTTCTCAGTGGTGACCAGTGACAGAACCCAAGGGAATGACTGGGAATGATACTGTCAGGCACATGGTGTGACTCTTGGGGATGGTCTCATGCAGGGCCGAGGGTTGGACTTGATGATCCTTGTGGGTCCCTTCCAACTCAACATATTCCATGATTCTCTGATTCTGTGAAATATTCAAACACCCTCCCCAGCCAGTTCTGGTGGGAATGGAGAAGGGGTTGTTCATTGGAACAGCTCATCTGGCAGATGGGAAGGAAAGGGATGGTTACTTCCATCAGGGAGGTGGGAAAGATCAGATAGGGATGAGGTGATATCGTGCCTCTGAGCATCATTCAGCACAGCTGCAGCTGGGAGAGGATGTCTTTCTCCATCCTTTGTACTGAGGTAGACTAATTCCAAATTTAATAAGTACTTTCAGTAGTTTCAAAGGATGAATTTGGGTCTTGATGAGGCATGAGTCATATCCCATGAAGGAGGTCCAAAATACTGCAATTGATGCTTACTTCATTGGAATTATATGGGAGAGACAAGTTCAGGAGTCTTGGTTAAAATGCCCTTGCATCTCAGTTTTTCCCTTGTTACATACCTTGTCTGAGTGACAAAGGCAAGACCACGGCTTTTCGTGGACTTCTGCAGTGCCAAAAACAATGAATAATTTCTGATAGAAAAAAAAAATTGTACAACATGCTTTCTTACTTTTTTTAGCCTCTGTTACTGACAAATGGTTTCAAACAAGGATAGAGAAAATACGTACAGAAGACTTTGATTACAACTCAAATAATCTCCATATTCCTCTAATTTTCACTTCAATACAGGAAGGTTAGATTATGAAATTCACTCTTCTTTGGCTTTAAGCACCTATTTGAATTCAAATGGAATAATTGTGTATTTGATTTAACATTAAGGAGAAAAATTAGAGTTGTGACTCAAAAAAGTATAAAAAGGTATTTTTTTATTATTTTTTTTGGTTACACACTGTGAAGTTTTAAATAAAGGTTTCTAGATTATACTTAATTCCATTAACCGCTAGCAAAATACGATATATTTTCCTTTTTTCTCTTATTCTTTTTCCTGTCATTATTAAATGCTGTATTGCTCTTCATAATGCTGGCATAAGGAAGGCTATACTATTGGAAGGAGAAATGCTTAATCCAGATCAGGTACAGGCATTTTAATCCATCTGACTGTGCCTTCTGCATTGGTGGTATTCAGTATTCTCAGCTGTTCAGCCATCTAAACATTTACAAAATGTTATCTTTCACCATCAGACAAGACTGGGTACACTTGGCCTGGCACAGCCTTAGGTGAAAGTCTAACTATCAGGGACAGGGGTGGGAATCATGCCTCTCCTCTATGTTGATCACAAATATTTTGAAATATTTTTGAAGGGCTTTGTAGTGCTATTTTATATTTGGTGCTGGATTTTATTCAGATACTGGTTGTTCTCTCTCTTTCCTGATGTAAATCCACATGCATCATTCAACAGGAAAAGAAGAACAAAAAGAAAGCAATAGTGTATTTCATTATGTGAGAGCACAAAAGAATTGAATTACAAGAAATTTATCTTGTCCTAAATGTATTAGTCATAAGTCACTATCAGGCTTTCTGAAAACCTAATGTACTCCAAAAATATTAAAAAACCTTAACTCTTCTTCTTTCCCTAATTACAATTTTTTCTCAATAACAATAATCACACCGCTAGGAAACAAATAATGAAGAAAAAAGACAGAGAAATTATAGATATTTTATTCTGTCAGTAACCTAACAGAAGCAAATTATTATGTCAAGATAGAAAATTTTGCTTGGGTCAAAGTGTAAGAAACAATCAATAAATTGTATACCAATAAAAAATCCAGGGATGTAAAGTGGGGTGGCAGTGCTTTTCTCATAAGTGCACTGAAAATGTGTCTGATTGCACACTAAAGACATACAGGAATGATGATTTAACAAGATATTTTGATACAATTTTATACTATAAGTTATAAATGCAATTCATGTCAGAGTGATCATTAGGTAAACATGACAAAGGATAAGAGGACCATCTTCAAAAAGAGTAAAATATTTCACGTAACAATTTAGCAAAAAATACAGATACCTCTGTGTACTCTTCTGATGACTCTTTCTTCAGGTTTGGCATAATTTTTCACCTGTCAGCAAAAGATCCAGAGGAAGCAATCAAATAGTGTGGTCTAAAGTGGACATCTGAAACTTATTTTCTTGGGAATGGCACATCACCCAATTATTTAAGTAAGCAATTAAACAAGCAATTTCAGACATATATGAGTTGAAGCTTTTTCATCACTTCCATAAAAGTTGCTTTGGAGACTGGATTTCCAAAGAAGTTTTGGAGTGAGGAATACTTTCGAGTAAATCAGGTCTTGCCTAGGAAACCACATTTTCCTATAGGATATCAAATTCTTATGCTTTTCACAGATCTATTCTTACTAGATGTGTTTTTGGAAAACGTGTCTTGGGGTGACTTTATGATGTATCCCATATCACCAGTTCTACACCAGAAAAAATGAACCTTGTGCCTTTCTGTGTCTTTAAACTGGGCCCGAGAGCTGAGACAGCAGCTTGAGCAGGAAATTTCCAGAAGATCCCTGGAATACCCAGGTCCCAGCTGCAGAGCCTTTGGGCTCATTAACACTCCTTCCCACAGCTGCAGGATATAAAGCTTGAAAAGGGCTCCTCTGGCAGCTGTGTGGGAGAGAGGATGAAGAGAACTTCTGTGTTTTCCTGAGACTTTGGTTTCTCTTTGCTTCTGGACTTGTTTGGGACATCAGAACATCGAAACCTCACTGGGAGACCCTTTCACCAGCCTGACCTGGGGGGAGAGGGCCCCGCAATTTCCCCTCTGTGGCAATGGGAGAAGGAGATCATATTAACAAAAGGACTCTGAATCTTCCAGGTTCTATCTTCCCACCATGGGGGAGGGGGAGCTGCGGCCTCCTTTTTATCAGAGAATATTTATCCCTCTGAACATATTTGTCCCAGACCAGGACAGTGGAATGTTTTTATTAGTGTGTGTTTGATCTAGTGATACGTTGAATAATATGTTAAGAGGTTTTTTCTTAATTCCACCTCCCCTGTTATGGAAAAGCCGGTAACCTGAAAGTCCTATTAAAAGTTTGCCATTAGCATCTGCGCATTTCGCACAGACCCATACAATAATGATTTGTGTGGGATACATCTCCTTTTTCAGATCGTGACTTGGCATTTACAAGTGAAGCCAGTACCACACATCTACACTGATCAGAGTTAAAGTGAAAAAATACTTCATTTAGGCAAAGTTCACTGTTACCTAGCTGTTTCTTAACACGAAATAAATTTCTCCAACTGTTTCTCAGCTTTCTTTTATGTCAAATCTAAATAGCCTATCAAACTAAGGACTTATCCTGCTTTTACAGATGGGTATCAATGCAAATCAAGTTAGCCTTATTTTTAAATACACATGATCTAAGCCTAACCAAATCATAAGCGTTTCCTTTGTTTTGACAGAACTATAATTTCAACAAAGTATCCAAACACTATCTCAACAATGTTATTCCTTTAGCTATTGGGAACTAGCACATCTTTTAACAAGCATGATAATTTGTACTTTCAGAAAATAATTTCAGCAAAGAGCTTTTCAGATAAAAATATGATTTTCAGTTCTTGGTAATCACTCATTATTCTTTTTAATCACTGAAATATTCATTATGCTATCAAAAAGTCTTGAACAACGACAATAATAGATACTTTTAAAACAGCTTAAACTAGAAATGTTTTTTCTTGTATTGACAGAAAATTGCTCAGAAAGTGATTCTAAGCAGAAAGGAAAATAAAAGAAGCCAACTTGTTTCTGAGGTGTATTTTTGTGCTCCTATTTGCTCCCAAATGAAAAAGAATTTCTGATGTCAGGAGGGTCAAGTCTTCTGTGAATTAATGGGATTTTCTGCTAGCGAATTCATCCCACAAGAGATTTCTGGCCATCATTATCATGTAAAGATCTTACTATACCCTACTTACTTAAACCTTTCAAGAGCAACATAAGGGCAGGTTAGAGGTGGGAAGGTGGGAGCAGGGCAAGAAAGGAAAAACCAGCATGGAAAAGGAGTAGACAACTTTCTGCCTTTTGGAGATTATTGTAAGACCAGAGTGCAATAATGAAATCCTGGGGTATACTTTGGTGTCACAAGAATTGAAATGTCCCTTGGTCCAGAGTTCTGGATGTGCAAGGCTTGGTCTTCTCTTCTTTTTGCATTTCAGCTCAGTAGTGTTTTTAGAACAGGCCTGTGGAGTGGAACAATAGATACGTTGAATTGAGTTCCTGCAGTTCATTTATGAATAGTGGCAGATCTAGTTTTGGTACACTATATAGCAATTAAGCTGCATATGCCTTTTTTTTTTTTCTTTATCTCCTCAAAATACACAGCATTGTTGAGTTTATGAAACAATCAGAAATAGTCTTAATTTTAAATGTTTTGGAATTTGCTTTCTGCACATTTGCTTTCTAAGTTGGTTACTTTCCTTAAAGCAAGCAATTGCAAATGAAACTCTTAATAATTATAATGACTGTAAAAAGAGTTAGTCTTATATTGCTTTGCACCAGGCTCTTGAGGTACATTAAGAGCAGCCATACAAAAAAAAAACAACTTAAGATCCACAAATGTGAGATGAACACACTGCTGCCACATTCATTAAGCATAATTTTGTTCTTGAACAGCAAATGCAGAAACACAGCAACAGAAGGAAAAAATGATGAGGATGTGGCCATCAGCTGAGAAAGCAGCCTGACTGAAAAAGGAGTCCTGAAAAAGAAATTGTTGTAGTATTGACAAAGGCAATGCATCTTTAATCACACAGCTACAAGTTCAAGCAGGCAATGTCACTGCTACAGGACGTGAAATGGCTCTGGCTTATGAATGGACAGACAGAGTGTAAGTGACTGGGCAGGGTACCTCTTCTCTTTCACTCTGCCTTCATACCTGCATGCTGTGTTACAGCAATGTTTTGAACCAAGGAAAAAAAAGGGAGTGGGGGGAGGGAGATTGGGCCTGGTGCATTAGACTCTGCTGTGGGAATTGCACAGTAAAAGATACAAAAATAAGCAGTATATCAAAGAGCAGCGGAGAGAAGGCCTGCATATGTGTGAAGGCTTGCGTACACCTGCTTGATTGGACGAAGGTATGTCAAAGAAGCGCCTGATGTGTATCCTACCAAGATGATTGGACCCTAAGATGGAAATCATAGGGGTATAAAAAAGGATAGTATATAACCATATGCTCTCGCTCTGGATTGCAATAAACTGCCTGTTTTGCATCAAATTGAGAGTCTGTGGACTTCACTCATTGCAACCAACCTTTCAAAAGGGGAGAATCTCTTGACACTTACTATTTTATTTGTCTGTCAGAGCCCGAGTAAATCGAACCCCTTTGTAGCCTGACCAGTCTACAAGTGTCCCATGCGCGGGGGGACCTGCACTTATGGATTCACTGAATCACAGGGTGTATTTGATATTCCCTTTTTGGAGGGCATGCACTGGTTAGAGAGGGAAATCCCTCAGCGTACTTGCCCAAAGTGTTATTCCATCATCAACGAAACTGCCAGTACTTTTCTATAAGGATTTATTCTCAAACAGTTATGAAATAACACCTTTTATTAAGATACATTGTGGCAAGACAGACGGTTCATAAATAATCAGAGATAAAACTAACTATAAAGACACATTTTAAAACCGCATAAAATGAAACATACACACAAGTTCTAAAGCAAAACGGTCTATTAAGAATAGCAACGAAAATATAAAGAAAAGCAAAGTGTTAGTTCTAAAGAAAGCAGTTAACACACCTAAGTTACATCTTAAGAATCTCACCCAGCATCCCAGCATGAGCGGGGATTGAAGAGAAGGTAGTTCTTCTGTGGTTCAGATGGAAAGCTTCTCATCCAACATCTCTCACCTTTTAACTCCTTTATATAATGTTCTTTAGGGATTTGTTTAGAAGATTTGTGAGATTTGGGTGATGTACATCAGTATAGTTAATTGGGAATAGTATGACCAGAGTTTATTAATAGATAGTTGGCGGGGTCAAAAGTTATCGCAGTTTCATCTGGGCCTGTGTTTACCGGAGCATGGCTGAATGTCTCCATATCCCCCAGGCTTCTGGTCTAACAGGTCTTATTGGAATTAAAGGAAATCTTCTGTGACACAGTGTGATCCTTTGTTATCCAGGAGGTGCCAGCTCGGTTTTTCCCCTTTTTAATTCCTGTATTACTTTAACTCCTGTTCCTTATCTATTCCCCATTTGACACCCAGAGACCAAAATATTTGGTTTGTGTCATAGGTCCAAGCTGGAATTACCTGTTTTCATGTGTCGTTATCTGTCTTACAGTATAAGAAAGAATGGAATATCTTAATGCAGCAACTATATGAGAAAAGAACCATTTTTACTATGTTATACTTAAGTTATTTTTTCCTCAGAATTTTCTGTGAAAATACCTTCAAATGCCTCAGATTTTTAATGTGTTTACTTGTTTATTTTTTAATATTAGGGTAGAACTATCATCTTAGAGACAGTTACTTTCTACTTAAATTCTATTCAAATTCTGGCTTTTTGTATTAGAAATGTCTTCATTGTTTGATATTGCAGGTTTCATAAGTATTTGCCACTGGAAACAGCTGCATTGGATAATTCTTACAGTATTTAAAACAGCACTTGTTTTCTTGATAATGTCTGGAAAACACAACATGGTTGCAAGTATAACTTTTTCAGCATCATTTGTAGGCACAGTTGGACAGTCCCAGGTCACAGCCTAGGTAAAGGTTTTTAATACAACATCACTACATTGCTATATATAGATTTCCTCGTATCCATGTCTCTGAAGGCTTTTTTAGGACTTAATAAAGCCAGAGTAATTTTTCGTTTTTGGTCTTTCATTTTTCTTGAGCATCATGGAAATGGGCTTTATTGCCCTGTTTAAAGGCACAGGTTACATGCGCTGACAGACATACAGACACATGGACACACACACTGTGAACACCAGTGAAACTTTTTATAGCACCTTCCTAATGACAAATCTGTATTTAAAGTTTTTCCTCTAAGGACATATGGCAGTTTTAAAAGACTGGATACATTTACTTCACAAAGATGCTAACGGGAGTGTTTCTGAAAATGATAAAAGAAATAGAACAGAATAAAACAAATATTTTCATTTGTATCTGTGTCCTTCTTTATCTACCTCTTTTGAGCAATACTTGAGACTCCATTACATCACAAGGGCTCTCTCCTCTTTCTAGTTAGTTTCTGTCTTCTGTGATTATCCAGATTTCTGATATAACAATGAAACCATACCACAATTTTTTTCCCTGCTCAGCTCTCTCCAACAATCCTTTGTCTTCAAAGTCTTAAAGTTCTGTCTTTTTAGAAAAATATAAACTTAGCCTACTTGCTCATATTCTGGAAAATCCCAGCTCTCACTTAGTCAGCACACTTACCTGAACAGAGTCTTTAAAAATTCAACAACAACATGATCTAGAGCTGTTCTGCACATCTCAGACACTGCATGTGGGTGAAGGCTTATTGCTCTAAAAAGAATAGGGTTAATTTGTCCAAAATTGAAAAAAAAAAGGGGGGGGGAGGAAATTGTTCATTTATATGTTCTGCAAAGTATCTTAAAATCCTTTAAGACACTTTTGCAGAAATAGTCTTTTCCTTCACAATCTAAGAGCACAAACCAGAGAAATGGAAAGAACAGACTAAAAATAAAACCTCTCTTTTTCCTTCTTTTTTCTCATAGAGGCATTTCCATTCCCCTTTGGAAACATGATATACATTCTGATGACAGAGCATTATGTTCATCACTTATAAATGTAAGATTTTCTCAAATATTTTTCCTCTGAGCTCCCTTTCTCTATAATTATTCAACTAACATAGTTCATTAGAAAGAGAGAACAGATGTATTAAATAAACAAGTTGATTGAAATAGATTATATAATAGAGTATAAATGCATATTGTACTTAAGGAGAATAATTTGCTTTCAAATCGCAGTGCTTTTTTCATCAAAGGCAAAATAAAGTCTTTAACTTTTCATTTCTTATTCTTGTAGATGAAAAAAATCTACAACTGTTCTCCACAGGACATCAGATCAAAACAATACAAATTAACCATGAGGCTAATTTTCAGTTAGCAGCTAAATCTGTGGAGTTATAAACCATTTAAATGAACACATTCTAATATACACAATAAATAAAATGATAAAGCACAGCTTGTGTACTATTTGCCTCGTTATGAAATAATTACCAAAAAATGAAGTTCTACTAAATCTTTTCAAAGTCCTTTAGTGGAATTTGATTTTAATAAACTTATTGGTTTTTTGATCTTGTCAAAGTCTTACTGAAGTATGAAGGTGATGGCATCTGTTGGGGTTATGGCATGAATAAGGGATAATGATCCCTTGAGTCCATTTGGTAATCTACAAGTGTTATTAGGAGGCAATTTAGTAGCTAAGACTATTCGAATTAGAAATACAGAATGAAAAAACATCAGCAAATCCCTCGTTGCAATAGAAGAGCAATTTTAATTTGGTGTTCCAAACTAGGAGAACTCCTTTGTGTGTAAGGTTATAATCAAGCATTCACTGTCACGTGTCAATGGCAGTCATCTGAAAAGTGATGACCTGCTTTCATTGTTCTGTAACATTTGAGATATTGCAGACGATCATCCTTGGGGCTGATACTTCTGTCCCTTGTTCTTTCTCAGACCACACTTAGCAAATGTGTGTGTAAAAGTTAGCTATTGAAGTACAAACATTTAGAATCATTTCAAAGCAGGAATAACTTCATGAAAGGGTAGAAAAAGCTCTCAAAGAAGATTAAAATAATAAAGAAAAATTCTTTAAAACAGGATTTTAGTTGGCTTCAGCAACAAATTATATGCTTACTAGTTCTCTATATTTAAAAACTCACCAAGGTGTCATCTTTTGTTACCTGAAGGCTCCCTAGATGTCTAACTTTCTGCCCATTATTGTCTTTGCTCTCTCCTTCCTAGAACAAATTTAGATCCAGCAAGTGAGTGCTGTAACAAGTCGTACAAGTAAATATCCCTAACTATCATCTTTCTGACAGAGAACTCTCCTGTTCTCCTTGCTCTTGACGAACCTTCTCAAGATTACTGGTGAACTCTGGATCTGGAGCAAAGGATGGAAAGTGCCATCTGGGAACCCACCAGGTATTCAGGAGTGGGAAGCTCAGATACAGCTGCTTTTCATTTTGGTAGGTGGTTGTAACTCTTCACTCATCATGTCACTTTTTCCAGGCTGTAAATTACCTAAAATAAAAGTGAGCATTCTTTTCTTCTTCATGAACACATATAAGTCCTTACTGTCAAAGACTTTTCAGTTTTGCCTTTATGTAATTTGCAAACTCAGAAAAGCACTTGATTTTGAAGCACCACATAGTTTTAATAGTGGTCTCTTATCAGCTATTATTATCAGATGTAACTGATTTCTGAATATAGATTGATCAGCTTGACTAAATAGTTTGGACCACTTTAATAAAAACGGCTATTCTTCATAAACTGCTGTATTTTTTCCTAGAAATTTCTCAATTAAATGAAATTATATATTATTCCAGGCTCATCAAGGAAAAAAGTCTATGCAAAAGTTAACAAACAATGCTTTTGAAATAAATAATTTCTTAATAGTCCAGACTGAGAAACTGAGGGATGCTTCCAAGTCAACTGCCCTTGTTCTTGTGGGGGACTTCAACTTGCCAGAAATCAGCTGGAAGCATCACACAGCTGGTACAATGTAGGCCAAAAGATTCCTTAAAAAAATGTATGACAGCTTCATGGAACAGGTTGCTGGGAAGCCGACTCAGAAAGATGTCTGACAGCCCGGAGGGCCAACATATCCTGGGGGGCATCAGGCAAAACACCCCCAGCCAGTCGAGGGAGAGGATTGTCCTGCTCTGTTCTGCACTGGTGCAGCCTTACCTCAAGACTACTGTGTGTAGTCTAGGGCACTGCGATATGAAAAGACATTAAGTTATTAGAGAGTGTCCAAAAGAAGGCAGCAAAGATGATGAAGGAAGTGGAAGGGAAGCCATACAAGGAGTGGCTAAGGTCTCTTGGTTTGTTCAGCCTGCAGAAGAGGAGACTGAGGGGAGACCTCATTGTGGTCTTCAACATCCTTATGAGGGGAAGTGGAGGGGCAGACACTGATCTCTTCACTGTGGTGACCAGCGACAGGACTCCAGGAAACAGCATGAGCTGAGGCATGGGAGATTTAGGTTGGATATCAGGAAAAGGCTTTTCACCCAGAGGGTGGTTGAACACTGGAACGGGCTCCCCAGGGAAGTGGTCACAGCACCAAGCCTGACAGTTCAAAAGCGTTTGGTCAACAATATCAGGCACATGGTATGACTCCTGGAGATGGTCTTGTGCAGGCCTTGGAGTTGGACTTAATGATCCTTGTGGGTCCCTGCTTAACTCCACAGATTCTATGATTTGGTAACTTTTCTTACAAATCATTCCTCCTCATATAAAGTTATGTTGCTGTATCTATTACAGAAAAAAACCCCAAAACCACCATACCAAATACTTGCCTCTTCTATTACACATTTAGAAGGAGAAAACAAGCTTATGTGTACTCTTATTTTCATGCACTTTTATAGCACTAGACTTCATTGCAATCACAATTTCATGCAAAATGCTGTATAGTCCCCAGTGCTGCTGTTTGCATTTCACATCTGTTTACCTTCGAAGGTAAACACTTACCTTCGAAGTTAAAACTTACACTTTACCTTCGAAGTCTCAACTTCATCTTATATGTGCAAAATGTTCCAGTGGATATTGTGCCTGGAAATTTGTTTTATGATACTAAAATACAATATTGTTACACTATATATATTTTTATTTTATTTTATTAGAGGTAGTTCAAAACATTTAACTAGACACTTGAGATCCCTAAACTTAAGTGTCAAACTATCAGTGATATTTCATAATTGCTAAAGAATGTACCGAACTTTGTCTGAAATAATTAGTGATTTCACCATTTTGGATACAAATCAATTATACAATAAAAGTAAGCTAATTTGTTCAGGGATATCAATGTATAATTAATCTCAGGCAATTTAATTTATATGCACATTCAGCAATTTTATTTTTCTTAAGCAGCCATTGATATCTTGGGAAAAACACTTTTATAAAAAAAATTTTAAGAAATTGCTTTAATGATAAGTATTATTTTGCCTGAAATCACTGTTTAATATATGCTGTACTAACCTAACTCTCAATTATATATGATTGGGATGATGAAGTGGTAAATACTTTAAACACCTTTTAATGTTAAAAGAATTTTCATCTTCCAGTTATTAACAGATATTTATTTTGATATCTTGCTATGCACATTCCGTATGGCGTACTAGAGAAATTGCGTGTTTCTGTTGCCAAAGGTAAGCATGTAGTTATAAAGAGGTACTTGTGTAGGAAGTAATTTTTTATTTCACATTATAATAGTTATATATTATTGATATTAATGGTTGCTTGTGTCATCAAAATGATCTCACTGACACTGGTCAAGTCTCAGCAAAAACTCAAAAATATGTACTCAAAACATTTAAAATAAGCTTTCAAATTATAAAAAAATCAATCTATGGATTAATATATTTTTTTTTTACTTCATAATTCTCAAGCCATGTCAACACCCTTCTCTTCAAAGTATAAGCCTCTGAGAATCTGTTATTTTCAGTGTGCCAGGATATAATCTGGCACTGAATAATTTCTGCAATACTCATTTAAATCAATGGAGTCCCAATGTCAAACAATTTAGTGAGTCTTGGTGAACTGACTGAGGGTTGTATCCACTGTGTTCACAAAAATTTTTCAAGGGAGAGAGACAAATTCAAACTACATCTAAATAATTTGTCCAGTATTAGAATGTAGAAACCTCACTCAGGGCAGTGGCCCTGTGTCTGATAGCTCACTAAACTCACAACAGATGACAGTCCTCATCTAAGAGAACAGCAAACATCAGTCCTTTGCAATGCATTGGCTTCCCAATGTTTTCCTAACAAACTACAAGATGTTTCACTGACCATCAGTGGCATTTCAAGCCATCAGTAGGACTCCATAAGTGCTGAACTCCATAGTGACCCTGACCTCTTTCCAGTTTTGTGCCAAAAGCTGCCCTATACATGGATCTGCAGGGAGGAGGGTGAAGGAGAAAGGTAAATTTACCCATTCCTGTTGGCCTCTTGCTCTTAGCAGACGTGATTTCCATGCCCTGTGCAACACTGTAGCTACTCTGCAATGGTAAAAATTTGCTACCAGGGCAGCGCAGCAGGGGATAACAGACAAATTATAATAGTAGTAGCAAGATCTCCTCACACATCAGCAGCAGAGATGAGAAGAAGGCTCTCTTCTGCCCCTTTCTGTTTGGGGCAGTTCATTCAGGCAGCTTTTACTGCTTGCAAAGAGTTTGAAAGTAGGAGCCACTGAGCTTCAAAGTGTGAAGCAATTATTTATTGGGTGATACAGGGGATAGATACTAAGGAAAAATGAGCTACTAGGCTAAACAGTAACGTGTTTCCCTAAATTCATTATAGCACACAAAATGCATTTGCTCTCTAGAAAGTTGTCACTCAGGTGGGGATGGGTTATCATCAACACAGTGTTGCTGATTTCCAGTTTTGAGATACTTGTTTTACTTCTCTAGTGCTACAAATATTTTCTAGTTGCATTTTTCCTGTTGAATCCTTGGCTTGAAAAATGTCACTCTCACTTTCTTTTCTTAACCCTTCCTTGCTCCACTCATCAGACTTTCTTGCATTTTTTTTGAAAACTTATCATCTCTCTCAGAAGTTTAAGCCCTGGCTGCACAGAAATGCTTCATGGAAACTAGGCCTTGGGCTTAGAGACCCAGGCCCTGGGGATGAGGGGAACAAGGAAAGGGATGTGACAGCTTGTGGCTGGGGAGCATCTGTATAGTCAGGAGAACGCCATGTGCCTGGGGAACACCTCTCACAGGGGTTCCAGCCCTTCCCATCCTCCTTTTCTTTCACCAGTCATCAAGACTGTAAAGCAGTACTTTGTCAGATGGACTGAATAATGAAAAGTGTCTGACAGAAAGTTGTCTTGGACAAAGAAAGTGACAGAATTAATCACAGATACATTATTGAACTGCAGGGTCAAGAAAATCTTGGGCCTTTTCCAAAAAACCCTAGGAATTAATAAATATTGCTTTGCTTTGTGTTCAGTTGTTTATTTGTTTGTTTTCTTTTACAAGAGGAATGTCATAAAATGTGCAAGTGCAACAAGTTATGTTTTTCTCTGTGAATGAAATGTCAAAGAGTCAGATTCTCTTAGTGAGTCTCTGGGTCCTTATCACCTTGCTTTGTGCTCCTGGAACAAGGAAGAGATTTGCCATTGACTTCAATGAGAGCAGGTTTAAATGAGTACCAATCCCTGTTAATCACAGTTCCAAAGCAAAAACATAAGAAGGAAAATGTTACATTAAATTTGCCTTTTTTAATATGCATATTTTATTGTGATCTGGTTTTAGGTTTTATATCTATTTATATGTTAACTAGGTTTAGTCCCATTAAGTCGTTGTTTCATAATTAAAACATAAACAATTCCATACAGGTTGAAAACCTAAATCTTTTACTGCAAGAAACTTGCTCATAAACAAAGCTGCTCTGTGGTGTATCAAGGGATGAATAGTGGTGCGGGTTTTTTTCAAATTCCCTGATTCAATATANTTGTCCGTGATCTCCCGCAACACCTTTCTACCTTGTCTTTTGATTGTTGTGTTTGAGCAGTTTAATTCTGCTGGGAAAGTATTCCTCATTAGCATTTGGAAACCTTCCTGTAGGATTAATAGAGCTCTATTATTTTGATGTTTCATGTTGAATTTATGTCTTTAGGTGCTGGAGTTCCTGGCTCGGTCCTGATCCAGTTTCTACCCCGGCTAGGCTTGGAACACTGGCCAGGAGGTACTGCGGCAGATGTTTGGGGCAATATCTGGTACAAAGCTTCCCTTCTTGGGAGCTAACCAGATATTGCCTTCAGAGCAAGCTCGCTTAGCTCTGCCAGTGAGTTCAGCT
>WEIV01014382.1:0-24242 GCA_013390005.1 Calyptomena viridis | reverse complement strand
GGACAAGCTAATCTCCCTCCAATAGAATGTTTTTTCTCTCTGCAAGTGTGTTTCACAAAATAGTATAAAAATAGTGCTTGTACCACAAGAAAGTGTCAACACCTGATCACATTGGTCTGCGCATGTTGTCCGTGATCTCCCGCAACACCTTTCTACCTTGTCTTTTGATTGTTGTGTTTGAGCAGTTTAATTCTGCTGGGAAAGTATTCCTCATTAGCATTTGGAAACCTTCCTGTAGGATTAATAGAGCTCTATTATTTTGATGTTTCATGTTGAATTTATGTCTTTAGGTGCTGGAGTTCCTGGCTCGGTCCTGATCCAGTTTCTACCCTGGCTAGGCTTGGAACACTGGCCAGGAGGTACTGCGGCAGATGTTTGGGGCAATATCTGGTACAAAGCTTCCTTTCTTGGAAGCTAACCAGATATTGCCTTCAGAGCAAGCTCGCTTAGCTCTGCCAGTGAGTTCAGCTGATGACAGGCAAAAAGGTAACAGGCAGCTCTTGTAGTTGATGCAGTTCAAGTTTATTGGCCCTCTGCTGCTGGCATGGCTTCAGAGAGTTTCTAACTTCAAGGAAATCCAACTGACAAAAGCCACATGACTTTGTGAACATGAACTTATAAAGGGTGTTCAAATTTCTGGGAGGGGAAAGGGAATGACCAATGGGAAGGAGGGGTAGGAGTGGTTTAGGGAGGAGTCACGCCCCTAGAAGAAGGTTCTAGGATTAGGAGGGGTTGGGTTACATGTTTGGGGTAGTTGGGAGGGGAAAGGACAGGGAATACATTTGGGGGTGGGATACAACTTTGGAACAAATCAACTGTGTGTGGGAAAGAGGGGTAAACGAACCATATATTATGGAAATATATAACATACAAATAAATGCAGAATATACACCGCAACATTTAGGGAAAGGTGACATGGAATAGGTTTGTAAGTCTATTCCTTTAGTTTTATTTATTTCTTTTCCATTCAAGGACTTTAACCCTCTGCTAAAGCTTAAAAGAAACCTCTTTATGTAAGGAGCAAGTAATTCCTGCAACGTATTTCACATGTTTGAAAATAAGTTGATAGAGGCTTTAAAGGTGTCTCACAATACTGGTCAATTGACAGCTAACAAACTACCTTGGAATCCCCTGTTCCAGGCTGTATTTGTTCATACTTGCCGCTTAATTTCAAGTTTCATCATACAATCAGAAGAAAACCCTTTTTAAACAGCTCAACCAATTATTTATGAAAAGGTGTTAAAAGATTTGGGGTTTTTTTTTGCCTTTCAGTACACAGGTCAGCTCTTAATTCTTAAAAGCTATTGCTGTTGTCAGGACAATAGTTCAAATTATTTAATTGTCAGTATGCACATAAAACATACCTGTGTACTTGCAAAGTGAGGCCACAAAGTCAGGGAGTTAAGCCCCTAGGAATGATCTACATAATGCTGAATAGCTAAGGAGACAGCGTTGCATTTCTGTTTACATGTTCATTGGGAGAATAATGGATTTTTTTTCTCTAATAACTCATAGGGTGATTTCTAATCAGACTCCTATGGTGTCTTTAGCCAGTGTGAGGTAACCTAGTAACACTGGATGTTGAAATCAAGTATATGATACAAACCATTCCTTGCCAAAGAATTATGTGGAGGAATGCAATGCCTCTAAGATCTTAAAGGATTATCAGAACTCCTCCAGTGATGATCTTCCATACACACAAAAAAAGGCAATTTATGGTTGTTTACCCAACAGAAGAGAGATTCAAATTAAAATAGATTTCAAAATAGGAATGCTGCATGTTGTCAGTATAAATTTCTTATTTTCTCTCTCTTTTTCTCTTGTCTTGTGAGTCAACAGATGTGTGTCTGAAGGGAAAGAAGAGTGTGACTACTTAATAGCTGTTCTGAAACACAGATGGGACCTGAAGCTTTTTATTTTTTTGGAGCCCAAAAAGGAAAACGTATCAGGTATACTGCATGTGCAATCTCTACTGCAATGAACCCGTAATGGGTCCTAACTATAAATTCTGAATATGTCTAATGGAAGCAATAGTTTGAATCTTAAATAATAAAACAAAGATTTCTTCACTGCTCTCTAATCCCCTCTGGGAAGCCCAGTTAATTAAAGCTGTTTATTACAACTTGATCAAAAAGCCTGAATTCTATGTGTCCTACATCTAGCTACTACAATATTCTCTGTCATTGAACCCTCTTGAGGCCCTGAAGACTTTGACTTGGTAATGCAGCCATCAAAGAGATAGACTAACTTACTCTTTAGTCAAAGCTGTTTGTTTCAAGGTGCAGTACAAAACATGCTCTAGGCTTCCCAAGGCTGCAGTCTATTTCCTCCTTAACTTTATTCCAAAAACCTCCTTGCCATACTTAATTTAGCATTTGAATCAAATTAATTATTTTATAACAAGATCAGTGTAGAGGATGTAAATTTCTTATTTAGCATGAAACATTAATTGATGCAGTGGAATGCTCTGTTTGAGCAGTTTCTGTTATCATTTATATGCTCCAAATAGGTAAATAAATGTAGTTCACACAGACACACACACACATGCTCATACACACAGTCATGAAACATCAAGGTGAAGCAGGTAATAAGGAGTGGAATGCACAAGTAAATAGAAAAGGAAAAAATCAGCATTTACATCTGCATTTTTGTCTTTAACATGAGGAGAAAAATTGCACTACAACGGCTTAACTGTCACTACATTATATAATGAGAAGTGTGATAACTGGTGAATATTTTCTTACTTGTACTTGTTAAGTATTAACTGAAACCATGATCATTATGAGATTAAGTTTATAAAAAAAGCAAACACAAAACTCATTTGCCTAGATTTGACTTTGGCCCAACTGACAGCTCATGCTGGAAACAGTAATGATTGAAATCTAATTATATAAAAGAAAATAAAATCTTTGATCTGTGAATAATTTTAAAAGCTTTTGCTACAAGTTCTCTACACTGTAAGAAAGGCCTGTATTGAATAACAAACTGGGACAGAGAGCACCCAGAGATGATAATCTAGAATTAATCTTATCCTGTGTTCAAATCACTTTTCTCTCAAAAAACATGATAAAAGTATAGAAAATACCCAACCCCTGCAGAACTCTGTTTTTGAAATACAAGCTAAAAGAATGCATGCATTTCTTATACCAGACCCTTTTTTGGTTTGGACAGCTGAAAGAAAGAAATTTTCATTCCACTTAAGAGATTCTTGTGGCTTCTGCTCGCATCACACAGAGTATTGTACCAAATAGTTTTAAATACCAATTGCTGTCTTTTTATATTAAACATAAAGCTTGCAAATGAAGTCTTAATGCCTTTGTTGATGACAGCCACTGGAAAAGCCAGATGATTTAAGCCATCTTAAATATCTCCCATAGTAGCTTCCCTTTGCAAAGGGTAAGTGGATTTAATTTCCCATTTTCACAAAAGCATAAACCTCCCTTGTGACACAGAAAGTCCTGTATGCATGTTGAAATCTTTGTAACTGATTTTTTTTTAATTAAATTCCTACAAAATACAAACAAGTAACAGGTGTAACTGCATGGAAGTGCTTGCAAACATCCTGACTTGGAAAATAAAGTAATCCCTGAATTCAAAAAGGGCAGGCACTAAAATAGTTGTTTCATGTTCTTGCAGAAGAGATAGACCTGTTTTCTCCCTAACAATGGTGTGATCTGGTACCTCCACAAAAAAGCTGAATGTACCACAGGTGCTCAGTAAAAGTTACCAACCCTGATTCACACCTCACAGTCAGCTTTCTGCCACCTGGCCAGAAGTGTGTCAATACCAGAGGTAAAGTCTTACTTCTCATTCTCTCACCGTAGTGTTTTGAAACTTTCACTGTGCAATCAGACAAGCAGTGCACATCCATCTGTATTTGTCACTCAGAGATCCCCATGCAAAAGGCTGAATAGCACACCAGGACTTCCCAGGAGCATCCCCTACACTTCTGCTTCACTGGAATTAGCATTACCCCTCTGAGGATTTTTATGCAATCCAGGCCGTGTCCTTGCTTTGTCTGCTTCATCCAAGAACACCTGGGGCTCTCTCAGTGCAGCTGTTGTGCCTCCTTTGGAAATAAGGTGCTGTTCAATTTTCTCCACAGTTTGATGCTATCGTTCTGTAACTGCTAGTGGCAGGCTGCAAAGAAGAGTATTTCCCTTCCTCACTGGAGCTCAGCCTTGTTTTTCAACACACAGGGAAACTGTTGTTTGTGGACCAAAACAAACAGATGTGCATCTTAAGGTGGGCAGACAGAGTGTGTTTATATTCCCTTTATTTTTAACTTCAATTTTCAAGGGGTTTTTATGCATTACTGACAGACTTTTTTTTCTTGGCATATATTTGTAATATGATCTATTAAAGCAAATCTTATAACATTGCTATGGTTGCAGTGATTTTTTCCTGTGTTACAATTAATTTTTTGTCCCTTCATTTTAGTCATATTTACATACATGGTGGTAGACTATATTGTGAATTCGTATAATCCCTAGGAGAGAATAAAGATCTTGTTCTGTCCCTGAAGGACATCAAGTAGATATACTGATTTACTAATATGTCCCCTGACAAAAGAACATATTAGTTTCAGAGACATCTTTGTAACTGAATACTTCTTTTCCAATTTCATTCCCTTGACATTGCTTACATGCCACAATTAAACAACAAGCTTTAATCTATATCAAATTATTTAATCCCAGGAAAAAAACCCAATAACAATAGAGAATCTACCCATTAAATTACAGTGGACACAAAGAAGAATGTTGCAATGCATGATTTTACCTTAATTAAATGGACTTCAGTCTGAGTCGATCAGCAAATCAAATTTGACAATTGCCATTCTGACATGGGACATGCATACTGGAATGATCAGAGATGGATAAGAAAGTGAAGATCTTCACTAAAGCCTTGAAAGAAATCCTCCCCACTATTTTTCCTTTGAAAGCCTGCTGTGGATGATCCATGAATATATATTCTGACAGACCTGGAAAACACATTGGAATTTATGCTGTATTCAGAGGATAGAAATTTATGAGTTTAATTCAAGGTAATGAGTNNTTAATTCAAGGTAATGAGTTATTAATTCTCAATAAAGATTGTTATTTTGTTTTTCTTATGAGCTGGAGAAGCAGAACATATATTAAAAAAACCATATATTAAAAAAAAAATATTTGCTAGAATGAAATGAACTTCAGGAAGAAATTACTCAGGATGCCACTTCTGGTTTTCTGCTTTTGAGTCCAAATATGTCTCCTCAGAATTAACAATGTAATCAAAGGTAAGGCCTCAAATGTCATCTGCAGTTAGCAACAACTGGAACACTTCAGAAAAACTTGTCAAAACATATTTTCTCTGATCCTCTCTCTCCTTTTATCTCCCAAGTCTTCCATTTTTCTGTTCCTCATCCACTTCTTTATTTTTCTCCACCTTCTTGTAGATACCACTTTTCACCACTTGCTTGTAGATAGGTGTTCATGATAAATGTAGTTAATTCTTTTCTGCTCCATGACAGCATAAAAAAAGAACACACTCTAATCTTTTCATAAACAAAACAACAATGCGGTTATCTGTTCTGAAAATTATTTGTCTCCACGTCTGTAAATTTTTAATATAGGCCCTAATAGTGTCATTAATACTAATAGCAATAGTACCTGTTACTTATTATTTATCTTACCAAAATGCTGGTTGCCTTAGGCATAGTGCAGATATTTGCCAAAAACTCAGGAGTGGAGGAAGTAACTAAAATTTCAATATGAAGGATGGGCAACAGTTGGATATGGCAAAGTGTAGTAAATTACATTGTCAGTGAAGGATCTTATCATACTCCCTGTCTGTGGTCGTGAGCATGGAACTGTCTATGTAGATATCACAGCAAGAGAGATAATTGAGACACAATATAAGGCAGTGAAGTGATTATTTGAGTATTTAAAACAAAATCTCACTAATATACTTGTCTAAACAGCTGAAAGGCAAGAAAACAGCTGGACATTGACTGATCTAGGTATAATTAAGCTTTTTCAGGCAACAGCAGAGAGAGTAGAAATTGAAATGTGAGATAATAAAGGCACAAGAAGGCAAGAGAGATGGTAATGAAAATGCACATTTAATTAATGACATGCAGAAAAATTGCAGTCTCTGAAGAAGTCACGCATAATATCTAAGCAGTAATCTTGGATTGACAAGATGTTGGTGGTGTTCACGGTATCTGTGAAATGAGGGAGAAGAGATGTCTTCAAATGAAGTTTAGGAATTTTGACTTGACTCTACACACAAATTTTAGATCAGGCACAGGTAGTCAGATGCAGAGAAAAAGAAGAATTGGATGATGTTCTTTCAAGTGAAAATGAGGATGGAAAGGAATCCAGGATTACAGAAGATTTTGGTAATCTACTGCAGAATATAATGGGGGTACCTTGACTAGAATTTGAACAGGCATTTGAAATGGTAGAATAATTAAGACACATAGAACCTAAGAGAAAGACAAAATTAACAATAAAATGTTAGCTTGTGGGCTCAAGTTCATCTAATGGACTAAGAAAAACAAGGATAGAAGATTGATTCTGAACTTTGCCCAAGAGAAAGTTATGAAAGACACTGAAGACAGACATAAGTTTTGTAATAGGATAAGGTAGCCTATGGATTTTTTTTCCCTGACATGAAAGAAAATAAAAAAGAGAGCTTACAAGTTTCCAAATTTACCCACAGGCAGCCAAAAAGTATGATTTAAGTCAAAGAAAGAAGGAAAAAGGATGAGAAAAAAATAATACCATTATATATAATCTAATTCCACTGGAATAAAATTTCTACCCATTGTCTCTCCTATTCCTAACCTTGTCTTGCTGTGAGGGCCATTCCACAGACACTATCCATGCTCTATCATTTGCTGAAGATTTTCCTGTCCTCTGCAGGAGATTCTTTTTATAAAGTGACTAAGGCAGTTTATAAATTTTGACTCTCAAAAATTTTATTGCTTGTAGTGAAAGCCATTTTATTTCTTTGAATAAATATAAGAACAATCGAAGATTATGTGTCAAAAAAATGCTCTCAAAAGCTGAGCATTTATTCAACTTCAAAGAGGAAGTTGTGAACTTTTGTTTGCAAAATGAGGTGGTATATCTGTATGTCTCCATCTTCTAGGTTTTCATTATTTTAAATTTTGAGTGACTAGAAATAGGTTTATTGGTGCTTCTCACATGCTTGCCAAGTTCTGCTATGAGTGTGACTGCTGAATACTCTCTTGTTTAGTTTATACCTTGTTTAGCAAGGTATAAATGATCTGCAAGTGCTCCAGCCCCATCAACCTTTGTGGTTTCCACAGAACTCACTCTGGTTTCAATGCCTTTCTTTTACTGGGGGACCTAAACCAAGAGATTCAGTACTCAGATGTAGTCTCAGGAGTGCTGAGTAGTGGGGTACAATCCATTTTTTTATCAGCTGGCTGCACTGCTGTTATTGCTGCTGGTCATCTTAACTTCCAGAGCCTTGCTGGTCCAGGACCTTTTCTGCAGATTGTCTTCCCAGTCCCTCAGTGCCCAACCTGCAGCATTGTCAGGAAGTCTCTGCATTGTCCTTGTTGAAGTGCTTATGGTTCCTTTTGGCCCATTCCCATGGCTTGGCTAGGTCTTCCTTAATGGCAGATGTCTGTTCAATTTGGAGTTGTCTGCAAAACTGATGAACAAGGGGTCATTGTTCCCATGTCATTCATAAAAATCTTTGAAACAAGACAGGGCCCAGGATAGAGCATGGTAGTACTCCACTTGCTACTCACCTCCAGAATATGTCTTATTAATCTATACCTTCCTAACTCCATCACTCTGTTTCCTCCATGAAGAAGCACTTATGCTTTTTTAAATTTAAATTCAGTGGTTCAAGAGCATTATGCATGCAAATATTTAAAAATGGGTGTCAAGAGAATTGTGTCAGTGGTGCCCAGTGGCATGACAAAAGGCAATGGACACAAGCTGAATCACAGGAAGTTGCATAAGGTAAAATTTCTTGGACGGTGATAGCGGACTGAAATAGGTTGCCCAGAGAGGATGTGTAGTCTCCTTCTCTGGAGCTATTCAAAGCCCACCTGGGTGCAATTCTCTGCACCCTGCTCTAAGTGAAAATGCTTTAGCTGGGGGATTGGACAAGATGACCTTCAGAAGTCTCTTCTAACTCCAACCATCCCGTGATTCTGTGATTTCTGTCATCTACATTTCACCTGTTGGCACTCCTTTTGTCCTCACCTGTGTTTTGCTCCAGTTCCTTTCCCTTACAGATGCACCAATGAATCTATCTATTTTCTTTAATTTGCAATCTTTTTTCTTCCCTTCTATTCCCATATCATGTCCTTTTTACTCCTGGAAGACTACATGTTTTGGTGTCCCTTAAACAACTTCCCAAATATACAGTTCCAGAAACAAGTTTTCAAGTATCTATGCCTGAAAAAAAATAACTGGATCTTACAGAAATATGACTGCCTCACTCTTCCCCTACTCTTCAACCGTACTTTTTGCAAAATCTTTTCTGTTTGAGTTCAAGCCATACTCTATGAGTGTCTTTAAGGTTGTAGAAGTTCCCAGAACTTTTTTATTCAATACGGATAATTTTCAGCATTGGGAAATTAACTCTTCACACAGTTTCCATGTCTGGTACAAAATGGCCTTAAGGAATGCATAAACACTGCTTCCCTGACTGCCCTGCTCCAGCTAAGTACTAACAGTGCTGGCATTTGAGTCATCTGGCTGCAGCTCCAGCTTGAGTGACACTTTGCAGCCATTTACCAGGCCCATTGGGACCTTAGACATGGGTGTGCTACCAGATCTTCTTTTAACTACCTCACTGATACACTGTCATTTCCTTAAAGCTATCAGCCTTCCCTCTTTGATATGGAGATTCAGGATTTCCTTACGCAGCAATTCTAATTCTTTATTGTGAGTAGAGTGTATTAAAGATGCTCTTATGCTCCATGTCATTTAGTTAAAAAGGCAGAAAGAAGAGAGGAGGGAGGGGAAGGAAGGAAATAAAGAATTTTATATTTTTACAGCATGCTATGAAAATACATTCTGGTAATTTTAATGAGGTGAAAATCAGAAACACCAAGCCCCACTTTGGTTGAGGGTTGCACCTTTGCAGTGCTGCAAACTAAGGCTATTCTAGCTAAAAAAATATATATTCCTTTGTAAATTTCACTACTTGTAAAATTTTAAACATTTCATATTCAGAGACACACTTTTTGCAAGGGAAGACCAATGTATTTTTAAGGAACTGTACTTTGAAGCCTGAGAGTGTTTTTCAGGCATTTAAGGAAGAGAAATTACAGCACCAGCAGCTGCTCATGAGAATCACAACAGGCAGTAATGTAAGGATAGCTAGAGCTCTGTCTTGTTGCTAGGTAGAGACTGACCATCTTTGTGAAATTATAAGGAACACTGCTTTTAGTTTATATTATTTCAGGCTGCGTTTTTCTTCAGGCAATTATATTTTAAAAAGAGAAAATATCTTAAAAGTAATTGGCTACAAAATTACTATAGTAAATCTTTTACATAACATTCAATATTATATTCAACAAAGAAAGGATGGTAAACACGAAAAAGCCCCTGATATACCAATTACTCCACATACTTATTTAGACATCGCGGTTTCATTTAAAATGTGCATGGTACACAGTATATAAGCCTTTACAGTTTTTAAAAAACTATTCTACCAGTCTTATGTGCTGAGAAAATGAGGACTGGAAAAATAACCAATTGTAAGACAGCAACATTAAAGCCTTGAAACTTTATTCATGTCATAAAACCAATGTAGAAACCGTCTGTAGTATATTTAATTTGGGTGTTGTTTGTTTTGCTTTCTTTTTCATGCTTTTCTGATTGAAAATATAATCAAACCAATCAATAAATTTTCCTTTATAAACCATTGAGACCTCAGTACGTTTTCAGCAGTGCTAGATTTGCATGGAAAACAGGGAACACACATAGAAGACACTGCATGTTTAGATTGGATTGCTTTTTGTGTAATTATTTTTCCTCAAGGAAAGAGCTTTTCTGACAGAAACGCATGCATGTGGCTGTAGGTGGCATAGCAGTATAATTCAATACATTACCTCATGTTACATACTTTGACATATATTGTCTTCTATTTAGAGACAATGTGTGCAACATTTAAAAATCAAGATAAATAGGTTTCCAGAGTTACTTCCTGTAATATGCCACAGCTAAAAGAGAACTGGGGTGTTATAGGCAGTAACAAGGGCAGTGAAAGGGCAGTAGAGGCAACAAATTTAATAGCATGATCATTGGCTTATTACAAACGATCAATTTCAACAAATTTACTTGCAAAAATTAAACTCAACAAAAGAAGGAACAATTTAATTAGCTGTCTGCAAGAAACACTTTATATATATACTTTTGAAGTAATATCTTATATATAATTACCTAATATCTCCATGAAATATTAGAATTATTATAGAAAGTAAGAATACTAATGAATTCTTTATTAAAATAAATAAAATTAATTAGGAACTTTTAGTAATTAGCTAAACAAGGGCCGATCCAATATTGATGAGGTACTTATCCAAAAGGATATTCACAATTAATTCTATAGTCACACAATTACATTTGAGACATACAGTTTGTCTGTTGCCTTGAATATTATCTGATTCCCAAGGTTTTCAAAAATAGGTTGTGAATACCAAATTTAAACAGTTCACTAAGGAATCTGTTTTTCAAAGCTGTTTGTATATTCCACCATTTCACCTAGAAACAAACTTTCAGTAACACCAAAAATTCTGCTTCTTTTGAGGGCATTTGAATTAAAAAAAGGGTGTGGATTGTGTGTTGGGTGCTTCAGTCAAGGTGTTGTCAACTGAGGCCATGGACTGCCCTTCACTGGACACAGGTGGTTCAAGCTGGCTTCAAAATGAACCCACCACAGGGCAGCTGAGTCCACCAGCCAAGCTGGCGCCAGCTGTGAAAACATATGTAAGGGATGAAAGTACCACAGGGAGAGAAGAGAACACAAAAAAGTGAAAAATACCAGAGGGAACACAAAGGTCAGAGGAGGAGAAGGAGGTTCTCTGTCCTGGAGCATGTGTTCCTTGCAGCCTGTGGAGGACTAGCAGCAGGGCAGATGGATATTCCTGACGAAACTGCCTCTCATGGAAAGCCAGAGCAGAAGAAATGTGTGAAGAGTGGAAGAGAGAAACGGCTATGTTTCTCCATAACATCCTCCTGTTCTCTGCTCTTCATTGTCTCTCTGAAAGGACTGAATGTAACCTGCTACTATAGCAAGAGGAAAGGAGAAAAGTCTGGAGTGAAGTCAAGCATGGGAGAGGGGAGGAAATGTGTATACCCTACGTTTTAATGTTTCTATTTTTTTTTCTTAATAAATTTGATTAATTTCCAAAATTGGGTAATTCATGTCCTATTTCACATCTGGATGTCTTGACTATGTCCTCTTCCATACCTTCTGAGGTCAGCCAGAGAGTGAATGGATGGGTGGCATTTTGGCTGTCAGCTGGGGCCAATCCACCACAGAGGAGAAAGCAGGCTGGTGAAAAGCCTAAGCTATGGTAACACCAGAATCATTAATGAGTGGATGGGAAAATGACGGCTTCCTACAGTTCTTGATAAGGGATTTCATAGCCATCATAAGTTTATTCATGCTGTGTCAATGATGGTAACATTTCCTTATAGACATCATTTTTCCTTAGGAATTTGGTCTCTTCTGTAATTAATCCTTATGACTTAGCAGCCTATTTTTGGCTTAAATAACCTTGGTACTATTTGTCAAATTTAACTCAGCCTATTGGTACACTTTGGACTCCCAAACTGTGATCATGGACAGAGGCGTATAAAAAGTGACATTTTGGAAATATAAATTTTTGTAGCAGTAGGTATGAAACTGAATAAAATGGATATAGAGGCCTTGCCAATTATAATTTGTTGTATCAGATGGTCCTGATATTCTTCATAAAGGCATTACTAGATGGGGTTTAACTAGATGACCTTTAAAGATCTCTTCCAGCTCAAACTATTCTATGATTCTATGATACTGATAGTAGGATCTGACTAGCAACGTTACTAGTAGTGGGAGCTGACTAACAACTGTCTCAAGTATATGGGGAAACCACATCCTTTATGTATTAGTGGAATTAATTTTGTATATTAAAATTATCTTGATCCAGTACAAGAAAGATAGATATTTTAAGAAGGATACTTTAAACTAGAAGTAATTTTCTTTTACATTAATTTTCAAATTATTTTTAAAATATGGTTATACACACAGAGGAAAAATAAACCCAAACCAAGGTACCAACTGAAAAACCTACATGCAAATACAAGCCAGATTATATTGTTGACCAGACTTTTTAGTTCAAGAGGAAATTTAGAGGAAATAAAAAATATTACTAGAAAAATAACAGAATGCAACCAGTATGAATGCTCTTGCAGAAAACAGTAATAGAGTAATAGGTGATAGAGGGAATAGAAACCAGCTGTCTGATGTGGTTATTCTAGAATATCTACAGCAAAACCCTTACTTGAACATGTTATAGAAAAATATATAGAGCAAGATCTGAAAAACTGTACTTCAAATGATATAAACTCTCAGCAACCCATAACTATTTGTATCTGTCATAACAAGTGAAAGCAGAACCAGCCAGAAAGTCAAGACAAACCCCAGATGTCACTGCTGGAAAAAAATTCAAATCATACAGTTTTTGTCTTGTGCCTGACAAGTTCAACTCTTAGCAGTGACCAGTTCAGTCTTGGAATAGAAAGAGGACTATACAGATTAATGAGCCTTATAGTGTTCTTTCCTATAGACACCTACATAAAGAGATGGTCCAAAGCATTTAATACTGTTTGCTGATATTGAAAATGGACAGTGTGTCTAGAAAATTCCTTCTCTTTTTGTTTTGTACACACTGTGCATGTGCATGCTGGCTAGAATTCAGGTACAGACATAAAGTTTCACGTGTTACACATGATCATGGTCACTGGCAAATGTTCAGCTGCTACTTTTCCCACTTCAAGAACTTCTCTATTGCAAAATATGAGCAAAACTAATGAGAAATGCAGATGCATATTTTGCAATGTGTTTTCATTGATAAGGAGCAAGTTATTTGTTTTACTGATTCATCAATTTGATGTGATTTCCTATGCAGGGTCAGTAACAACATCTGTAGCTTAAGTTGCAAATATTCTCATTCCATTAATCACTTTTCAGTGGCTTCTCGTCTTATGCAGCTATTACCTTTCCTTTTAAAATACACCAAGAACTGGCTGTGTTTGAAAGGAAATTGTCTCACAGGTGTTAGTTGGAGAAGGAGTTCGGCCATTTTTGAAAAGAAGAATTATTTTCTCACATGTTAAAATAAGTGCTTTTGAAAAAAAATTCAGAACATATTTGAGTTTGGAAATAAAGTTTACATTTAATAGCATACCTCCATAAGGCTGCATTATGTTGAGGAATATAGTAGGAAAAAAATAATGTTTGTTGACTGAATTTTTCTGAGACTACAAAAATGCCATTTGATTGCTGAAAATGGAATTGTATTAGACGAAATAACCAAACTTATGAAATTTTTTTATCTCAGCTGTATTGTGGAAATCTACTGAAGTATTAATGGGTGAGATAAAAGTCATATTTTCAAACCCATGCATTTTTCAGATTTCAGTAAATTCATCAGGCTCTCAAAAGATGTTGTCATTTACTCATATTTCACCCCAGCTATCATCCATACAAGGGGTTCTGTGCTAGGAAGACATAAATAGTGTTCTTTAGTTTCTGCAACAACAGAGATACTCACACTTACTAAAAGGTCTCAGGTGAAGAAGACAGGAATAGCTGTCAGGGGAGGGAAAAAAAAAAGAAAGAAGGAAAAAACCCCCACCAAGCCCAAACAGTATACTGTCATTATTTAATGAATTACGTGTAAACTCAAGATTTTCAGAGTACCATTTTCCTATGTATTTTAATTTACATACCAATGGAATATTACTTTGATTGTGATATTTTATGAATCCTGAATATTTGGGACAGTCTCTTGATCCATTTGTTTAGAAGATTTTCTAGATTTTCTAAAACTTTCAAAGAGACTTAGAAAACTTATATAAGCATGACATTACTTTTGCTAGCAAGACATTATTTTGATCAATAGTAGTCTTTTCCACTTGGCCAGTGTGAGAAAGCAGAAATATTCAGCAGACCACTTAAGAAGATAAATGCAAGTGATAGAAAACTTTGCTCTTTAATTACCATTTTTATCCATATGTGATTCAGGAATTGGCTGCTTCATATAAAAATGCACATTTAGAGATATCAGTTCAGCAAAGTCAACTGTAGTATATCAAAGGACAGGAATGCATTTGTCCAACCCAAAGTCAACTAAAAACACTTGTGTGGGAAACAGAACGGTAGAATCTCTGAGGATGGGACTCATCCACTCTGAGGTGGAGACATGGTCCCAAGTGCATTCAGAATGTGCCTGACAGATCAGAAGGCTCCTTCTTGCCCAAAAGACAAGCAATCACTCTTTCTGGTTCCTAACTTGGACCCCATTTTTTCCTGTCAGTTCAAGGATTGCAGTCAAATGCTTCTGTCAGAAGAAGTGAACACATACACCCCTCCTCCCCCAAACCAAACCAAATCATCTCCATTTAATTTTTCAGGATTTTTTTTTTTTCATATTTTGGGCAGTGTACCTAACAAAAAGTATAAATATGAAC
Source organism: Calyptomena viridis (assembly GCA_013390005.1). NCBI lineage: Eukaryota > Metazoa > Chordata > Aves > Passeriformes > Eurylaimidae > Calyptomena > Calyptomena viridis. Next base: position 9,528 of record WEIV01014382.1, on the reverse strand, counting down.
AAGGTTTTCATATGTGTGGAACCAGTAGTCCAAGAAACAGGTTATTGATAATGAAGACCATACCATTAGGAGAATTTTGAAAACATCATTTGATTATATCATTTGATTATATATTCATTTAAAATGTTCAGTTTCTTTAATAAAAAAACTTATGTCGTTGCTCCAAATACGTGTCTGTCATTCATTTCCTAAGTGACTTTCCTAAACAGACTTTCTATGTCTGTGCATTCTTAAAACAGAATATTAAGCCATTAGAGAACATCCAAAGGAGCGCAACGAAGACGGTGAAGGGCCTTGAGGGGAAGCCGTATGAGGAGTGGCTGCGGTGACTTGGTCTGTTCAGTCTCAAGAAGAGGAGACTGAGGGGAGACCTCATTGCAGTTACAACTTCCTCATGAGGGGAAGAGAAAGGGCAGGCACTGATCTCTTTTCTGTGGTGACCAGTGATAAGACCTGAGGGAAGAGCATGAAGTTGTGTCAGGGGAGGCTTAGGCTGGATGTTAGAAAGAGATTCTTCACCCAGAGGGTGGTTGGATACTGGAACAGGCTCCTCAGGGAAGTAGTTACAGCACCCAGCCTGACAGTTCAAGAAGCATTTGGATGATATTCTCAGGCACATGGTGTGACTCTTCACAGGACCACAGAATTAACTAGGCGTGGCAAGGTGGGCAGGTTGATGCCTGTGCTCTTTTCGCTCCCTCCACCCCTCAGTGCCGCCACCATGACTTCAGACTCTTGGGGATGGTCCTGTGCAGGGTCAGGAGTTGAATTCAACGATCCTTGTGGCTCCCTTCCAACTCAGCGTATTCTGTGATTCTGTAAACTGTTACCGGCTGAGTAGGACTAGACTGGACTGATAGCAATAAAGCCAAGAGAGGGGTAAGCTTACAGCATTCATGTTAGTGTCCTGGCATGTTTGCAGTTTAAAAGCCATGACCTTCTTTTTCCTCACAAATGCAGTGCATGGCCCAGTATCACTTCAGTGTTTTTCTGAATTTATGTCTGATTTCACATTATGCCCTGCAGAAACTGAAATAAAATTAGTGACAAAATATCCAAGAGTTCTTGATGTTTCTTTATTGATTTGTCTCTCCATTCTTCACCTTCTCTGTTCCCAGTGCTGATGTATCCTGGCTTCATTTATTTTTTAAATATGCCTGGTTGTCATGACTAAAATAATATCTGCTTGAATGTACCCATCTCTGCCTGAAGTACTGACATTCATGCTCTACTTCCCCTATATGAGTTCCTTAAACAGGAGATAAAGATTCCCTTTAAAGTATCAGTATCTATTACTGTTCTGCCCTTGGCATTGAGAGTCACTAAGTCTTACTTAAGTTTACTGAAAAATTATATGAATTCCTACACACAGTTCTGTGTATACAAAACCACATTGTAAATGAATGGGCAGACTAGGTTCCACTGAATTAGTCCAGTTAACATATCCTGTAACCCTGGCCAAGTGAGCTTTATTCAATGACTTGTCTTCAAACAAGGACCTGATATCAATTCTCCTTCAATAAGAGGAGCCAGATGACATGGTTGAACCTGGAGTCTCAGGGTAAAGGATATAACATCACCCTTTCAGTGACAGTGTCCAGTTGTCTAGCATTAATATCAAACACACCACTATGATAAGTATGATGACTGAAATTTTCCATTTTCTTATCAGTTGCTTTGACCCCTTTTATTTTCTCTCTCACTTCAAGTTTACCATTCACAGTCATAATGTATTTTTGAGATAGCTTCTAGGTAATATCAAAGAAGTAGCTAATTTGTCCATTTTTAATTTGTTAATTTTTACCATAATTTTTATATAGAGGATTTTGAAAAATTTGGAAAATATTTGCAAAGCTTTTTGAGAGCTCAACATGACAGCTTTTTGCCTTTTCTCACAGAGAGAGGGGATAACTGTGCCTTTCACTTTGCTTTCTAATCACAAGACTAATTTTTTGAGGGAAATATCTAGGTTCATTAATCTGCTGTCAGCTCTAGAGACAGGATTTCAACCGCGTCTTTCTACCTTTGGTAGCCTGATCCCACTGGGTTGTAAAGCCGGCTTTGTGTTTTTCTCAGACCCTCCAGTGGGAGCTGTTTAATTTCGATATGTAACTGATCCAATAAGACAAAGAAAAGGAAGAATAATAACTTAAGACTTAAAATATTTTCTTGGTCACCTGGAATTAACCCCCTCTCTAAACAACATAGTCTTTTGTCCTGAACAGGTGTGCTCATATCTCTTCTATTGAGCTATACAGAACAGAAAAACATCTAATTTATGAATCTGATTAAGAATGATTGAGACAGCTGATAATGGGTTGGATGCAGATTATACACCTTTTTTAAATTTGTTGTCCAGCTTTTTAGTTACATTCCTTCACTGAAGTCAACTATATATCACCTAAATTAGATGAGATAAATAAATGAACACAATGTCAAGCATGTCTTCACTAGAGTGAAATATTTATAAAGGTGAGATGTTATTATGATATGTCAGCTTTCATCCTAAATGCTTCACTAACCATATATGAAACAATCGCTAAAAGAAAAAAAACTCTTTTGCATTTCTGGGTAAGACATAAAACAACAAATTTAAACTCTAGCAAGGGAAATGTAGGCTTGGCATTAGGGGGAAAAAAAAACATTAGAGATGCAAAGAAGTTATATGTTGGAATAGATTGCTGGAAGGCTGTGCATGTCCGCCACAGCAGAGTTTTTAGAGTTGCTGGTCTGATAAAATTTTATCAGAATCTGTTTCTGACAGATTCTGGACAGGAGAATAGATCAAAAGACCTTGTGAGGTGCTTGCCAGTAAACATTAAACTTATAGAAAGCAGAGATAATACATCTCTAAATATTTATATAATAATAAGCTTTATCTCACAAATATTATTGTTATTCATGTAATTAGAGCTATTTTAATGGCAATATAGAGAAAAAAATATTCTCCAGCAGAGAAAAGAATAAAGCATTACAGTATACAAATCTTGTTTACCATAGTTTTCTAAATAAGATGAAGTAGGAAGGCAAGCATAGATATTCTCATTTCCTAGTCATTAGGGGAGTAGTCACCTAAAATATTGAAGCTAAGTCTGAAGCAGTGAAAAAGAATACTGCGTCTGATTGTTAAATATGTCCCACGTCTAATATTTAGATGTAGTTCTAAGGTCTGGCTTTAGTACAAAGGGTAGTTAAGATGCAGTATTCTCTTGTCCTCTGCTGATGTAATCCACTTGAAATAGCTTCATCAGTTCCTCATCTAAGCAGAGATGTCTGAAAGTAGCATTATCTTAGTTCTAGGTCAGCGTTGTGCAGCAGTGATAAATCAGTGTTGCTGAGACAGTAAAGCCCTGGAAGAGCAATCCCCAGAGGAATGCTCATTATCTGTGATTGGAGGACATTCCAATATGATGCTGAAGAGAATGACTCTTTGAGGACTTGTATAATTCGAATAATTGAGTAAGCTGTAATAATACCACATTTTTCACCATTCTGTGTGTTTCACACTGATGCTGCACAGTGTGCAGCATCACAGATATTCACAATTACCAGTTTTTAAAAAGAAAAAAAACCCGTTAAATTCTTAAGATCAATTTTCTTAACAGGTGGTTGATTAGGGTCCAGATCACAATAGGATCTGCATCATAAGGGTTCATGCAGTGGCATCTTCATCTGGTTTATGTGACACTCCCCAAACTGCTCTTCTGCCAAGTTCTTATAATCCAGCTGGCCCGAAGGTCCTTCAGCACATGGATGATTTATTGCTACTGATTATCTGAACTAAATACAAGCCACCTCCTAAATACCCCTTAACTATTTAGAGAAGATGTGACCTTTACTGAATGTAAATTTCAGGAAATTTGTTTATTGGGTTTGTGTGGCAAGGTTTGAGGGGGTAAGGGGGGGGGTGTGACTGAAGGAGTGGCTTCTGTGAGAAGCTGCCAGAAGCCTGCCCCATGTCCGACAGAGCCAATGCCAGCTGGCTACAAGACGGAACTGCTGGCCAAGGCCCAGTCAGTCAGAAACATGTGGTGTATGTAAAAACAGTTACAGCCAGAGAAGAAAGAAGTGAGCACATGTGAGAGCAACATCTCTGCAGACGCCAAGGTCCAGGTGGTGAAGCTGAGATTCCCCTGGAGCCTGTGGAACAGACCATGGTGAGGCAGGCTGTCCCCCTGCAGCACATGAAGATCCATGGTGGAAAAGTATCCACCTGCAGCCTGTGGATGTGGAGGTCCCCATGCCAGAGCAGGTAGATGCCCAAAAGAACCCATGACCCTATAGGAAACCCATGGTGGAGCAGGCTCCTGGCAGGACCTGGGGATCCATGGAGAGAGGAACTCACACTCAAGTAGGTTTGCTGGCAGCACTTGTGACCCCATGGGAAACCCATGCTGGAGCAGTCTGTTCCTGAATGACTACACTCCATGGGAGGGACCCAGCCTGGAGCGGTTGTTGAGGAACTGCAGCCCATGAGAAAGGCTCATGTTGGAGAGGTTTGTGGAGAACCGTCTCGTGGTAGGGACCCCACACTGAAGCAGGGGAAGAGTGTAAGGAGTCTTCTCCTCAGGGGTAGAATCAGAGAAAACATATAATGAACTGACCATATCTCCCATTCTCCATCCCCCTGGACTGCTGTGGGGGAGGAGGTGGGGAAATGAGAAGTTAAGTTAAGCCCAAAAAAAAGAAGAGGTGGGAAGAAGGTGTTTTTTAAATTTGATTTTATTTCTCATTATTCTACTTTGATTTGATTGGTAATAAATTCAATTAATTTCCCCAAGTCAGGCTCATTTTGCCTCTGATGGTAACTGGCAAGTGATCTGTCTCTCTCCTGGACATGACCCACAAGACTTTTGCTTTATTTCTCCTTCACTGTTCAGCTGAGGATGAGAGTGACAGAGAAGTTTTGGTGGGCACCTGGCAAACAGCCACAAACATCCGCCACAAAGTTTTATTGGATCATTACCTGAGTCTTATATAGTTTGATGAATTTTACAGGAGGAAACAGCTTGGAGAGTATCCAGAGGGAATGGCAGAATTCTTCACCCAGGGTGCTAATCAGTGCATTTAAGCATATAAACTGGTCTATGAATAGTCTTGAGACATTCTCTAGGTACTTAAAATTTCCCAGCTGGAGAGATTTTTGAAGTAATCAGTCAAATACTTAATTTTGTATGTGTCTTGGAGTTCAGTCAATGACCTACTTTCAGATCTGTCTGCTGTTTCAAGACAGTCCATTGTCATATCTGTGGACAGACTCTTTGGGACATTCCTGGACTACACAGGGAACTAATGACTTGAAGCACGGGGGGTGAATATAGACATAGCCCTGATGAAGAGCTACGCTACAGTTCTAGTATAAAATAACTTGGTTTCCATACTCAAATGTCTCTTATAAGTCTCACAGTTTTGCTGTACTAAACTTTGGAAACAAAATCTTCTAGCTTTGGAAACAGAACAATGACCCTCTGTCATGGAGTGGATTTAAGGCTAAAAGCCATCCATTTACATTACTAAATGTGAAATTTTATTACGTGCCCTGCAAAACATCCCTCAGAGTTATTTGACTGTGTATTGCTTATAAATGCAATAACTACTAGCTGTGATTTTAGTTACCCTTTAAGTTACTGAAAATGTCACTGATGCTTTTTTATATCCTTGGCAGAACTCAATGACATCCTTTTTACCGTAGTTCTGTCAACAAATAGCTTCTTTTTTATCACCATGATGTGTTCTTTTGGGTGTTACTTGCTGATAGTTTTGCACTCATCTGTTTGGACACTTTCGAATGGAATAATCATGTGCACCTTTTTCTCAGTAATGCGTACATCTTTGAAAATGCAGTTTATTTCCTTTCATTGTTCTTTGCTCTACCAGGGATCATAGGGCCATGGATCAGAAAAGATGCCTCTCTTTTTTTCTCTTGCTCTTGTTTTGTTCTTGTTCAGTGACATGAACAAATAATACTATGATAGCTCCAAGGGATTGACACAATATGCAGTATTCAATCTGCAGAGAAAAAGCGGTTCAAGAGCATCACAATTAGATTAATAATGCTGCTTACATGCTGTACCTAAAGAATTCAGTAGATAATATTTAAAGACCTTAATCTCTTCCAATGCATGTAACCATCAATAGTTTATGTAGCTGACTTCTTTTGTAAGGGAGTCTGATCACTGCTTCTGAATTTTGAATCGAGTAACCATCAATAGCTGAAACCTGTACTTCTCTTACATATTGGATGGTATCATACCCACCTCTCCCACCTCCTGCAAAAAGCCCCAAAGAAAACACCTGGAATTCTGATTGGTTAGTAGCTGCTTTTCTAACAGACTTTATTTTTACTGTACCACTCTCTAGATAGATGTTTTTATATATCAGACAAAAGTTTCTTATGTTTCTTAATTGCTTTTTGTTATTTATTTTGGTCTTCTTTCTATATCTTTTCCCTTTTAATACCACCTTGCCCATTACTCTCCACTTTTCCTTCATATCTCTTGGTTTCTCGTATCTCCAGTTTCATTTTAACTACCACAGCCATTTATGCAACAATGCTAATTCTATCTGACTGTAGGAGCTTGACCCATAGCAAGGATGTGATGGAATCTTTTTTTTTTTTTAATTGTATGGTTCAATACTGTCATTATTGCCTTTTTAATCTGTGTACTGTGATAAATTTCCTAACTCTGTCCTCCAAATGTGTATTTGACAGTGTAAGAGAACTCCACTGAAAGAGATCTCTCAGAACCCAAAGCCTCTTAGCACAGATAACTAGGTAGCCATGCCAGGTAATCCTTGTCATAAGCTTGTGTTCTGTCTTTCTTTACAGACATTTTCAGTTGATATTCGGTTTCATTACCTCCTATTAGAAAAACAGACAACCCACATGTAGCACCTGTTCTTTATTTTTACTCTTTTTTTTCTTACAGCTAAAAGTACCAAAATCTATGGGATTTCAGGATGTATTTATTGGCTACAAAAAACCCACAGAAAACCAACATCTGCTTTTGAATATGTTTCAAGTTTTCAGTAATTTTCTGCCTGTTTAATGGATATATCCAGCTGAAATTTTAATTTCTACAAGATGTCACATCTATTAGGTTTTGTCTAATGCTAATTTTAAGTTTATTGTATCCTACTTATTGTTGTTGACTTTCATTATACAAATACTGATTTTAATTTTCTTTTCTTTTCCATCTTAATTTCATTCTGTTGGTCCCTACTAACACAGCAATTTCCACTGACAAGACATTCACCAATATATACTACAGAAGTATGTAAAACATGAAATTATTGCAATTATCAAGTCATTTGTCACATCAGACATCAATGTTTCAATGAAAATTGCTTCACTACCTCAGTAACTTTTTGAACCCATTCTTACTTTTCTCGATGTTTGCATTAGTGCTTGTAGTATTGTATTATTTTCCTGTGCTTATTGCTTATACATTTTATTTTGAAACAGCATTAAGTAAGCCTCTTCATTTAACTCTTTATTGATAAAAATAGAATAGTATCATTTGCCATACACTCAAGGGCCTTTTTTCTTTCCAAAACCTAAGGGTATTTCCTTTTAAACATTTGACTAAAAACGTTTCTTCAGCCATAGAAATTTATTAACTTGTTCATTATGAAAAAAGATATATCTAATTCCTATCTTTTCGAGACATGTCTCTTTTTTCTGACAGAAAATTAAAACCAAGTAGACTGCTGGAATTAGAGAAACAGATTTCTTGGAGGCGATACAAATGAACAGTTGCATTGAAGAGTTGTATTTTCAAATACATAATTCACTTAACTAAGATAAAAGGGCATTTTGGCATTTAAGAATTGAAATTACAAGGAGTTCTGTTACTTATTGAGAGATAGCAGTCATTTTTTAGTGATGTGTTTGAAAATATGGTAAAATATTCATACTACATTAAATAATGCGTACTGGAATATGTACTACTGTAAAATACAGACAAGAAAATATGTTTCAGAAATATGTTGTTTAAAAGTTGTTTTATAGGTTCATTTAGGAAATAATTTGGAAACTTATCTAAGATTTAAGAAATAATGTGAAAAGTTCTCCAACTCTAAATTCATTTAATTGCTTCCCTTGGTTCAAAGTTTCAAAGCACCAAAATCACATTATTCAGAGAGCCTTTTCTGCTTTTTACACTTTTCTGCTGCGGCAGTTAAAAAAGTTTCCTTAGTTACAACATAAAATTGATTAGAATCTGGTGCTAATAATGCAGAGGTCATGGGTTCAACCCTCACATGGGCCATTCACTTAAGAGATGGACTCAATGATCCTTGTGGACCAATTCCAACTCACTGTAGGATTTCATGATACAATAAACTTACATAATGTCCAGGAGGTTACTGCAAATTATCTTTGAAACTATTTTTCATAGCTATTCTTAAGAAGGGGGATGTTTTTCTTCAAGAAAGAAAGGAAACAGAGGGTAAAATCAGAACCTGAGAAAGACGTGGAAAGTTATCTAACTTCCCCTACAGACCCATTATTTAGATGACTTAAGGAAGAGGGCTGAAAACTAGGAAAAAAACATGGTATAACCAGGAGTATCCTGTAGAACAGGAGCTGAGAGGACTATAAAAACTATTAAAAAAACAACAGTGCTGGAAAAGCAAATAAGAATGTCAGATCAAGTTAGTATTATTCTTCCTGAAGTGTAGGTACATGATGTGAAAAAAATTAATAACAGTTTAACTCTGCAGCATGAAATACAGATTTCTTAAGGCAGCAAAGCCAACTGAGTGCAATGCTATTATTTCTTGAGTTACTGCACAGAAATATGAAATGCTGCAAGACAGATTTAAAACTTCAGAGACTAATTAGATCTTCAGTAGAACATCTGACATGTTTATTTTCAAAGTACTGGTGTTTTACATGTAAGGAATAAAGTAATATCATTTTGTTTGGTTTGTTGGTTGGTTTTTTTGAGCTAGGTATACCAACAGCTTTAAACCATCTGGGAAGCAGAAGCACTTGGAGCTAAGATTTCATTGATTCTATATTTAACCTATCTTAACTGTTTTCTAATTTTACTGCCAGTAAGAACATAAACATTGTAAAATCAAACACTCAGATTTAGGAAACATCAGAAATAAGATTACCTATGCAGATGTCATTTTCTAACCCTTATGAGCATACCTTATGATACAATCCTTAATATTTTTGATACAATCTTTAGTTCTTCTGGAGGACACCTGCCTTACTAAGGGCAAATGCTTATAACTTAGACAATTTTTCAATATTTCTCATTTCACGTATTTCATTCAATATGTGGCCCTGAAGTTTATTTACCAGAATATCTGGTATGTATCAAACATTAATCTATTTGTTGTCACAACAATATTTTTATAAAGTTTTCAGGGTGCATCCATCTCATTTTGTCCCTTACCTACTTGTCCCCCCAAACATTTCTTTCCTGCCTTTTGTCTTTTCCCAGCCTTTTTGGCTCTGATTCTCCCCCATATTTCCTTCTGCTCCTTCCTTAGTGTCATGGTTTCACTCTGGCT
>WEIV01014381.1:110170-130085 GCA_013390005.1 Calyptomena viridis | reverse complement strand
CAGGAATAATTTATCATAGAATGGCACAACTTTGACAGGAGAAAATTGTCCATTTGCATTAGTTTGCCTTATATAAGCTGTCGGGGCATTAAGAGACACTTTGTGCAAGGAGAAGAATCTCAAAATGGTGGGATTATGTGACAGTTCAAATAAAGAGCAATTTTTATAAACAGCAGACACTGACCTTTTCACTCATTGAGAGGGGGATTCATCTCCATCTCCACTGGTCACTCTGGTTCCATTTATAGTCAATGGAGACAAATGAGTAGTTTTAGCACAGAATTCACAGAATCTCCTTCAAACATCTACATTAGGATGAGATTAAATGCATCTTAAACCAAGCTGCTTTCTCACACACCATAAAAACAAGCAAGGGTAAACTGTGGGTCAGATGCAGACATGTACGTTTGGGCTGATGAATCCCACCCACCAAAGCTCAGTGAAATCACTGTGACTCTCTATTGAGTTCACTGGGTACCAAAAGAGAATCAGTCCCTATTAAGGAAGCATTTAGCTGTACTTTTTACTCACAAATCCTAAGTGCATTTATTTTGTTTAGCTTTTAATACCAGGTCACTAAGTCTTGCATATTGATAATTACATAGCATTACATCTTAATGGCATTTGCATAGACATAATACTTAAACAGCCAGTAGTAAGAGATCATATGCCTTTTCAACTGAAAAATCAAATCTTTTTTTACACTGTTTACTGTGAGGAGTCTACAGGCCTGATTCAGGACCCTGCCAATTCAGTCTGTGATTTCAGCCAGTGCTGCAGCAGACCTTAGAAATATGGGGGGGAGGGGTGAAAAAATCACAAATTTTCTATTTTGCAAAGCATCTCAGAAGCAAATTCACTCTTAGCACTCAAAATTTTTGTTTTTCCCCAGAGCTCCAACAACTCTCCCACTCAGAAATAATTATTAGCTGGAAGCACGTTCTGGCTTTTACCATTCCAAATGAACCTGACAAGCAATTTCCAAAGGAATTTATGTGCTGTTGTATTTCCCTAGGCTATATTTTAAAAGTGTGATCCCCTTTATTGCCTTTTGAGACAGTTTAAGCAACTTTACTGTTCCCCTTAGGGAATGTTGGTGGACGCTCTGCGAACAGAACAAGAAGCGATACCATCCTTTCTGCTGGAATTCTCATTACTTTGCCCCACTCATTAGAGCAGTGAAAAAAGGGTATCTGTGAAAGTTCTTTTAGATAACCACTGATTTAGTTTAACAAGACTGTATTTGTTTTCCATACGTTATTAAAAATAATATTGGTATAGTGAGAGTAACATGAATACTTATAAAATACATATAGAACACAATTTATTGCAAATCTCTCTGTGCCCCAAATGACACCTTTCACTTCCTCTTCAGTTAATTTATACAAATACAAAGTAGAAATAAAGCCACGTGATATAAGTGATGAGGCTATCCAAGTTAAAGATGTCAAATATCTAAACATACTTTTGATTTGAACAATTTTGATGTAAACCTATAGGCTCACATATGTTCACATGAAACCTGCACTAAATATTTTCAATTAATAAAAAAAATTATTTTGGCCTCTTCAAATATAAGAATTAAAAGCCTAAACTTGTACAATTAATTACTTCCTGAGAGTACTTCAAGGTAGGTAAGTGTGAATGGTGCTTGGATCCGCTCCATGGAAACATCTGTATCTAATAAAAATAAGAGTTATTGCTGCTAATAAATAATTGGAGAAAACAATAATTATACTAAAATGTATGGATTATGACAGTGTAATCCAAATGTCATACCCAATTACATATACCTTTATGCATATGTGTGTACATATATATATATTTCATGTATACCTGTGAAATACATTAGTTTCAGTTATCAAAAATATGCAGAGAAAGTCAACTGAAAAAAGGAGTTGAAGGGGTCTGGCCAAAGCCAAAAAGCAGCAGCAGAGTTAGGATAAATTCAGACCTTATTGGTGAAGTCCTAATCCAGAATGATATGGACAACAATATTTCTGTTGAAAAGGCTGTATATGTTACTCCTACTCTAACCTAAAGCTGTTCCTGGAGGACGTCTGATAAGGGCTGGCCATCACAATGCCGTTAAACTCTCTTACTCTCCAAAACATGACAGCAAAGCCCATACCATGAGGGGAATATTGCTTGCCCTGTTCTAAAACTCTGGCCATATAATTGTTAGCAAAAACAATAGTTGGTCAGGACAGAAGTGAGTGGCCAGGGACCATTTAATGCATGGATAACCAAGTGCAGTGCTCAGGTTTGTGCCTGACTGTGCTTAATTAGCTAGTAAAGAAACAATCAGTAGGGCCAGACTACATTTCCATGTATTCCAGCCTTGAACTCAGCCTCCAAACATCCTGTTCTGCCTTATTTCTGCAGGTGACCCTCCATCCAAGAGTTGTTTGCCTCCATTTGACCCAAAGAGAATATTTTTGCTATAGCTGCATTCACTCAAGCAACACAGGTTCTGTCTGTTGCATTTGATATCTGAGGCACACTCTCCAGTGACGACCTAGATATGAGGGTTACATAGAGATCGCGATTCCATGCTGAGTTAGGCACCCTATGGAGACATCATTTGTTTCCCCAGGCAAGAAAGTATTACCCATGTAAACGGAAAGTGCCTTCAATTGAAAAGACATTTCACACTTTTCCCAAGTGCATGAGGGACACAAGTCACAGAACCATAATTTAATAGGATTTTTTAATGAATCCTATGATAAATGTTTTATGGCCAAAAAAGAAAGTAAAAGCCCATTCACTGTACTTTACAATGTGGCCAAAGAACATGTGAGTTCTCAAATTAATTCATAGTTCTCCCTTGAAAAGCAATTCTTAATGCTCCCTATTAAATTATGTCTCTTTATTTTGAGAAAATGGATTTACTTATTCCGTTGCTAGAAACCTGAGAATAGCATCACCAATCACTTTCTGTGACATCAACATGCCAGCAATACTGGGTTATATAGTGACTGACACCTGAGACTCCTGCTATATCTAGGAAGACCTTAATAAAATTGACTTAACAGATATTTTTTATTATTCCCCAGAACAGAGTTGATAATGAGATTTTTTAGCTAAGCACACTTCACTTGAAAAATTATGAAGAGATCAATTTTTTTCCCATTAGCCTCACCCACATCAATGGCTCAGCTGAGGTCAACTAGCCCTTCATTTGTAGTTAATGGTACACAACCTTTGTCTACTTATTTTTCTTTATCAAAGCCTAAAAGAAGAAAAATCAATGGCCTTTATTTCAAATTCAAGGGAAAATACTTTAAATTAAAAAGTCGTTTCACTTAAAAGGCACCACAAATTTGTTTGGGAGACATCAGACTAAGGCTTAGTCTGATGGCAATTCAATGCAAAGGTTGAAGGCCATAATCTCAGGGGTGCTGAACACTTGGAAATCCCACAGTAATCTTAGTTCTCTGAGAATATTATTGGTAATTTCAATGAGGTCTGAATGTCATCTTTGGATTTTATCTGGAGATGTAAGAACTCAGTAGTGGTTTCTATTGATGTATTAGTATCTGGAAGACATAGTCCAAAATTTGAAATACTTTAAAGTCTGATTACTTCATTGTCTTTTTGTATTGCTGTATGTGATACAGAGCATGTGTTCCACCCACCTCTATTCACTTACCTGCCAAAAACTCACCATTACCACAGTGCAGATTGTGGCTTTTAATAGAAATACTTGTGTGTATAAAGAGTCCCACAAAGTATCACATTCTCAGACACTCTCTCTTTCTATCACATACGTGTAAGCTATCGATGTAAGACATGTCAGCATACAAATAAGGTATGAAAAAAACATTTTAATAATGTTAAAATAAGGATCACCTTCTTCTGGGAAGCTGATTATAATTTTGCACTGTTGTTGGGTTCTGAACTACCTCTCTAGACAGAAGTGTTAGCCATTAGCTGATTATACACATCATAATTCAGGTCACATTCATCCTTCCAAACTTCTGACACTCAGATGACATGTCTCAGGATATCCCTCTGTGGTCCACAGCAACTTAAAAGTGGAGTTTGAATCTCTGCTGGGTGGGATCAGCCCAATATCCTTTCCATTGGCCATAACCAAAACCTAGGATGATCTAGTAAGGTTCCTGAAGAGTCACCAAAGGTTACATTGGAGGCATCTGAATCTCTGTACACTGGATGGCTCTGAGAGGAGCACAAATGCATCTGGCCTAATTTAACATTAGGTATCAATGCTAACACAGCAGCGTCCTAGCCAACAGAGGAACACAGGCATTTTCACCAGGCAATTTTTACTGACCTGGATGTATTCCCTGACTCTCTCTGTGGAGACAAAGAAACATTAGTACTAGTACAAACAGCCTCCTGCTCCTCCTTCATAGAATCAGAGAATCACTAAGGTTAGAAAAGACCTTTAAGATCATTAAGTTCAACCATCAACCCAGCACCACCACAATGATCATCATTAAACCATATCTTCAAGTGCCATATCTATGTGTTTTTTGAACACTTCCAGGGATGGTGACTCCATACTTCCAGGGGTAGCCCTCTCCAATGCTTTACAACCCTTCTTTGAAGACATTTTCCCTAATATCCAATATAAACCTCCCATGGTGCAACTTGAGGTTATTTCCTCAGATGAAGGAACTAATGCAGGATTTTAGATTTGTATTCCTGGAACTGCAGTGAGATTTGTAGGTTCAGTCTGAGCATCTTTGCAGATGTAGCCAAAGGGTGTATTCTTTTAATGTCTGCATCAACTGTATTCAAATAGAACTAAGACTCAGGGGTTCTTCCTCTGGATTTTTACCCAACTACATCCATTTAAGCTCGCATACCCCATCTCCAAGATTCTTTCAGACTTCAAAAGATGCTGAAACTCGAGCTGATAATTTACACAAGAAAGGTCTATAAGAGTTATATGTAATAAGGACAATCCAGATACAAAAGCCACAGCAAAAATTTTGGCAGAGAAATTATTAATTGGTAAAACTCTTCAAAAATGCCTCAGGCTTTATAGGACCGCAAGTCCTTTTCCATAGTTTGTCCTTTAGATTTTCTGCATGCATTATTACTAAAAAGGATATATTGTAGATAGGATTTAGCTAGTCAAAATACCAATACAGTCCTTTGGCCTCAGTGAACAGTAATGTCTTTTTTATTAATGATTTTTATTAATGATTATCAAGTAGATATTTGTTTGTATTAAACGGACCAGCCTTTTTAATATTTTTTATTTGGGAAGGGTATATTGGTCTGATTATAGCTTTTTTGTGTTAATCTTCTCTCCAAGATATTCAGACTTTACAGTACCCTGAAAAAAAGTCAAGGGTGACAATCATGTCAGGTATCATCAACATCTTTCAATGAATGGATCTGGACTCAATTTTTTATACCAGTCACAGGAAGGATTGTCTCTACTAAAAATAATGTAAGGTCCAAAGTTCCCATCCAGAAATTTATTTAGATTTTCCCGCTTCCACTGAAAACAATACCAATTAGAAACTTACATGACCTTGTGAATCTGGTCTCAGGTAGTTACAGTGTTGTATCAGGCGTCAGACACTAATGTAAAAATGTATAGAGATTATTAGTCCCTATGTAAACCTCCCATGCCTATTTTAGAGATTTTTTTGTTTGTTTTTTCCTCAGTTTCATCTTGCCTTGTAATACAAGATTATTGCTTCTAGCCCAAAAATTGCCAATAATAATAACAGACCTTTTTCAGAAATGGGTGGATGGATGGATATTGAATCTTTTCTTAATGGACTACATTGAACACTACATTGAGAACATTGAATACTTAGGGATTTGTTTAACCTCAGATGATCACTACATGAATAAAGTAAATTTTGTGGAGATAATTAATCAACTTCAGGAGAAAAAATCTTGCACCTTTATTAATTAGCTTACTGGAAAAGAGCCAATGAAGCATGAATTGATTACCTGGAATACATTATCTTTTCTAGATGCTGACAACTACGGTTCCTTCTTCCTTTCTGCAGCTAAGTAAAATCATGACTTCCCTTGTTTGGAATAGAAAGGCATTGAATTTGCATTTCAAATTTATGCAAAAATCAATACAACCAATGGATTTACTAAGTCCATATCTCAAACTTATATAGAGTGATATCCAGTAGTAGAACAAGAATATGGTAAAAGAACTTCTGTCTGGAAAGTAATACTTGATAAATTAACTGAATTTTCTCTACATCCCAGATCCATGAGAAAATATTTGAAGCAAACTAGAATCCAAGATAATACATGAATTTGTCTAAATATGAATTTCCCTAACCTACAAATTTAAAATCTGTCAAATAAAAAATGACCATGAGCATCTCTCTTCTTGGGCTATGATTGATTCACCTTGGAGTGAAATACACCCAAGTTGTCAAGCCTCATATTTTCTATGAACATGTTAGTACTTTGAGATAACTCTTATGGGCCAGATCCAAATCCCACACTCTTTACAGTTGTTTCAATATAATTATCTCTATACTTCTACTCACCAATAATTAGTACAGAACATTCTGCTGAAACAGCTGCAGGAAGGAGGCACAGAGGCAGGTTTGACATAAATTAGAAGTAAAAGTGAGGTACAGGTTTGTGCTCCACACAAACAATAAGCTGCAAAAATCATGTGGACCCCAGTCCCTGTGTGAGCAGAGGCAAAACGCAGATACTTATCCCAAGATCCACAAACTGTGGCAGCATTTTGTTGTTCTAAGAGAAAAAGAAAACTCCTGTAAAGCACAGCACTGAATAGTCCTGGCTGAGGAGGATGAAGAGGAGAACATGGAGTAATCAGAGGACTGAAATCATCAATCCCCCTTCTTTCCTTAACAAATCTACATGTGTATATATTGTAGCCATATAGTGAACGAGACATTTTACAAAAGGTCTAAAATATTCTGTCATTTCATAAAATGCCTGTTTCAAATCCACATATGACTCAAATTTTCAATTATTTCAGAAAATTACCAGATCTCATAGATAGACACTGTAGGAAACGCACAAAACTAGTTCTCTTGGATCATCAGAGAAGTGCAACAATGTTTCTATTACATTTATTTTTAAAAGCTATATACTCACATTTGCTAAACTGCATAGCAATAGAGCTAACATTTATTTTCAAAAAATTGAGACTATTTCAGAAAGTAACCATTTTACAAAATAAATGTTTTCAAAAAACACCTAAAGCAGATTACAGGGGCTCAAAGAGGAGGGGAAGAAGGGTGGGAACTTCTATAGAGGTTTGCTGAAAGCATTCACCTTTCAGTGATAACCTGACAGTTTAACCCTTGCTAGTTCTGGGACTTACAACCCACACTTACCTCCTAAGGAAAGGCTCCCTGTCAGGAGCATGTGAATGAATAACCCACAAAAGCTGCGAACAGATGGTATTCTGGACTCCATGAATGAGCACCTGAGTCAGCCACAAACCCTTTGAAGTGTGCCACTACTATGGCAGAGTACTCACTACCTGCCAAATTGAGGAAAGATCTGTTTGCAGTAGGAGTGGAAGGAAAACAGGTGCAGATGCAGTGACAGGTCCACCAACAGCAATGCAGATGACTGAGACTTTCTGGTATTATGATTCCTTTCTTATAACTGTTTATTTTTAATTGATTATGGACAAAAGTCATAGAAACAGCTTCAGATGTGGCCTGAGACCCTGCTGCACACGTGGAAGGGAGATAGTGAGTTGGTTTTATCCAGCTCAATATTACCCTATCATAAATGCATAGAATCATAGAATCATTAAGGTTGGGAAAGATTATCAAGTCCAACCATTAACCCAACACTGCCAAGTCCACCACTAAGCATGTCCTTAAGTGTCACACCTACAGGTGTTTTAATACCTCCAGTGGCTCCATCACTTCCCTGAGTAGCCTGTTCCAAGGCCTGATAACACTTTCAGTGAAGAAATTTTCCCAATACCCAATCTAAACCTCCTCTAGTGCAACTTCAGGCCATTTCCTTTCATCCCGTCACTTGTTACTTGGGAGAAGATGTCAATACCTGTCACCTCCGCGATGTGGTCCTTCACAGGCACGTTGGGAGGTCACCAGATGTCAGGTACTGCATGTCACCAAGTGGCTTATACACTGACTCCAGGAAGGCTTATGCATCAGCCAAGTTTATTACAAGCAGTATCTACACAGCTATTACATGCGGCCGGTCTCCTGCATACAGTTAGGCCCTACAGCCTGCCTACCTAAACTAAGCTAGCCCAAGCTATTGCTACCATGCTTCCTGTAATTCCTAAGCTAATCTACTCACCTTAACAGACAGTATGTCCATGCCACGTAGACAACATGTCCGTCTGCCTAGACAGTTATGTCTCTGTGGCAGGACATCTGCCTGCCCAGACAAGATATCTGCCTCTTCTGTCTACACAGCAAGGAGCTCTATAACACACTACAATGTTTACATTAATCACCCAATAGCCCAAAGGTCAGCTGTCCTTGTCCAACCACAGGCACCAGGCCACGTCCAAGGGACACAGCCTGTCACTGCAGCTCCTCTGGCAGGCATATTCTGGTCACACAGGTGTCCTGCTCCCAGTAGGCCACCACAATACCCACCTGGCTACAAACTCCTTTCAAATAGCTTTAGAGAGCAAGAAGGTTGCCCCTGAGCATCCTTTTCTCCAGGCTGAACCATCATAGATCCCTTATCAGACTCATGCTCCAGACTCTTCAGCGGCTTTATCGTCCTTCTCTGGACACACTCCTAAATCTCAGTATCCTAGAGTCACTCCAGAAAGTGAATTTTTCTGGAAGTTCACTGGAACTTTTGAATCCTAATATGCCCTGATTATCTGAAACTGAAAATTAACCCTTTAATGTCCTGAAACACCTCTGGATATAAACAGGATTTTGGTGCTGTGGGGGAACCAAACAGAGGAGGCATCCACTCAGAGAACAACAGTTTCTCCTTCACACTTCAGTGAACAAATTGAAAGAAATAGCCTACAAAGAATATAGATATTAAAAGTAGACAACTTACTCAGAGAGATTTTGAGTGTAAGAAAGTTCCCAGAAGGAGAGTCAACAAAAGGGCATGTTGTCCCATGGCTAGGGAATTTCCAAAGGACTGAAAAATGCATGACTGCTCTTTTGCTTTGTATCACTGCTGTTGTTTATTAATTCCCTGAATAGTAAGAAGTGGCTAGAGACATTACTTCCCACATAACCACAGTGTGACAGCACATGGATAATGCCAGGATTCACCTTCTGTCAGTTTATAAAACCAAGTGAAACAGGCATATGATCCAGAACACCTGTAATGCCAGTCAGTTGGCAAAAATGCTTGAAACCTTTAATTATTTCATGAAAGGATTGATTTCACAGGTTGACAGTAATAAGCACAGACACACAGAGACATACATAGATTTTAAAGCACTGCAGTATATACGTACCTGTATATGTATGCACACCTAACTAAACACACAACCAGTTGTTAAAGGAATTGGTTATTTCCCAGAGCCACCAGCTGTCTTCTGCCTCTGCAATGATGACTCAGTACAAACCAATGACCCTTGTGCTGTAGAGAACAGTTTGTCTTTTTGAAGTTTGATTTGTCAGCGAGGATAATACTGCCTTACATTTTGCACTGTCCTCTACAGTGTTCCTATAGGGCTCCCCAACACCTGGAGAGCAATGAATCAAAATCATTCAGATTCCAGTTCCAGTCCCAGCTGT
This sequence comes from Calyptomena viridis, assembly GCA_013390005.1. Taxonomy (NCBI): domain Eukaryota; kingdom Metazoa; phylum Chordata; class Aves; order Passeriformes; family Eurylaimidae; genus Calyptomena; species Calyptomena viridis. Next base: position 120,381 of record WEIV01014381.1, on the reverse strand, counting down.
GGCTGCACATCACATAAAATGACTCTTCAGTTGTTGTTGTTCTTTAAAATGTCATTTTCTACAACAAGAAAAAAAGTTTCTGAAATTTTCAATTCATTTTTCCACTTCTTTCCTGAACAAACTTGGCAGCTCTAGATTTTTCATCTCATGCTTCACAAACTAAATACAATGAAAAGACAAGAACTATTCATTTTAGGAGAGTGAAATCATTTATGCTTTTATTTATTATTTTATTTCATTTTCACTTCAGTGACAACTTCTTATATTTCCTCTTTTTGCATTTTAGGCTAAAAGAGATAATCTAAGACAACTGTGTGGTTCTCCCAAGCCATAGCCTGTCAGATTGCTGAATTATCAGTACTTAGTCAAGCAGCACAGCAGAAACAGATCACATGCCAATTCCCTTCTTCTTGGTAACCATTTTCCAGTCACCGGAGGAAAGTGCACAGTCCCATCTCTCTTTTGCACGATCAGAGTTAGTTCAACTCCATAGCTTAGCAGATTCCCTTGGGCAGCAGATGGTCCAATCAATTATGTCAGAGAAACCAATATATTCTGTATCAATTTGGAGACTCTTAGCCCCCTTACTTATTAAAAGAACATATTCTCCTTTTCTTTTCTCCAATTTTAATGAATTTTCAGACTGCCAACCTTCTTTAAAAATAGTCTCAAAGAAAACACAGCAATGAAACTGCTTTCTAAAAATATATTTAGAAATCTAACATCAATTGTTGGCATCTGGACATAAAATGTAGGATGAAAAAATATGCTGAAAATATCTAAATATCACATTGAAATATTCAATATACACATTGACATCTGTGTATTCAAGCTATTCTTACTGGAGCTGTTCTGACTTACACAACACAGAATTCTCTCAGATTTGTAATGTCAACACAGATCAGAAGGGAGCACAACCTCCACTGTCAAAAGCATTTATAAACACGCTAAAGACAATGACCACAAAATTAATGCCACATAAATACATGGAATCCTTGATACATTGTTGAGGGGTTTGGTGGGTTTTTTCCTCTTGAGAAATGAAACAATTTTTGACCAATATTTTAGTGATTTCCATATTCTCCACAACATAACTATGATTCATATTCACTTTGCTTGTAACCTCAAAGTATCTATTAACAGGCATGCCCCTGGGCAAAAGTGATGTTTTATGTTTAACGAAGTGGACAGAAAGCCCAATCAATTGCATTCCATTCCCACAAAACTTTCCTTGTGGATTCAACGAGATTCACACTTATATGTTCCTCAGCTATCCCACATGTGAAGCCAGGATAACAGTCTTTTCCTCACTCGCCAGAAAGTTGTGAAGCTTAATTTATGGTTAGTGAGTTGTTTTAAGGTGATTGGCTGAAAAGGAATATATATGTAAATTATTTCCAATCTCTTTTAGGCTACTGATGCTGAAAAACATAATGCAGCACACACAGATGAATATAGATATTTTTCTGTGTATGGCATTACAAAATCCAAATTCCAGCAGCTGCAAGAATTAGCAGAAGCAAAGTTGGGTGATCTGCATTTTTTTCATTAAGGTAAGGTTTGTATGTTACAGTCTAATCAATAATAGAATCATGCTACTAAAAATGAGCTAGAAAATTCTTTAGGAAAGCAAAGAGATGGAGTCTTAGGGCTCTATTCAACCATAATTTAAGTTCCATGTGTTTTGGCTTTTGGCATACTTTAGGCAAAAAGAAGCCATAAAAAAAGCCCCACATTACTCCAATCAGACAGAATAGTCTACAGCCCACTATTTCCAAAATCCCAATCATCAAGGAGGGTGGCAGCAGATTTGTACTCAGTGACAGGTTTTTACAAATCACCTGATAATGTGATTTGACCTGCTAGGAAGAACAATGCAGTCTGAAAACATGTTGCTTTCTTCCTCAATGGATAGATTTCCTAGCACATTCAGGGATTATGTATTTACTTGTTGGGAAAAATAAGTTGTTTTCACTCCTTTTAGCTTTGCACAGCCAGCACATATAAAGAATGGGAATGAATCTATTAGTACTTGTGCATCATAAATGCATTTGTTTACAGAGTTCCTCATGCTTTCAAGACAACAGAGTTGCATCATTAAATGCTGAAGTAATGCTGTGGAGGAGGAGAAGTCAGACACACAACTGCTTTGCACTTTTTCTCCACTCCACCAAAACTATGAAAAACAAGGTAGAATTCCCCATGGACACGCATAGGTCAGAGGAGACTTTTACAGCCAGTTTACAGCCACTTTTCAGCAGGTATAAATGACTGCATAACATTAAGGCAGTGCTGAGCACATTGCATTGCTTTTATATAATGTGCCCTCCAGAGCTGTTATGGCTTTTGATGATGCTCAAGAAACAAAGAAACCACCTTTGTTCTGAAAACTCAAGCAGAATTCTTGTGCCTAGTGGAAGCACTGGAGGCTAGATAAACGCTGAAGTCTGTGATATATCTAAAGACTTGTTTTCCTGGAACGGTTGCTTTTTAAGTACTTAATTAAATTTCTTGGGCATCATCAGCACCCAAGACCAGTGTCACATGCATGTGAAAAAATCAGCCCCACAGCACTGGATAGTAGGGCATGCTTCACCCTCACAAGAGAGCATTTCAGGCAATCCAAAACTGGGTTGTCCAAGGAAAGGGACAGGTGCCCATCAGTGGCAATTGCTCTGTCCCACCATGGGAGTGGGTTAGTGCTGCTTTACATTCTCTCATAAAATAGGCGGCAATGCTATCACAGAATCACAGAATTAACTAGGTTGGAAAAGACCTTTGAGATCATCAAGTCCAACACCATCTCACCAACTAAACCATGGCACTGAGCGCCACATCCAGTCCTTTTTTATAAACTTCCAGGGATGATGACTCCACCACAACCCTGGCAGCCCATTCCAATGCACAATCACTCTTTCTGTGAAGAGTTTTTTCCTAACATCCAGCATAAACTTGCCCTTAAGCAGCTTGAGACTGTGTCCTCTCATTCTGTCACTGGTTGCCTGGGAGAAGAGACCAACCCCCACCTGGCTACAACCTCCTTTCACGCACCTGTAGAGAGCAATAAGGTCTCCCCTGAGCCTCCTCTTCTCCAGAATAAACAACCCCAGCTCCCTCAGCTGCTCCTCATAGGGTTGGTGTTCCAGACCCCTCACCAGCCTTGTTGCCCTTCTTTGGACATGTTCGAGCACCTCAACATCTTTCCTAAACTGAGGGGCCCAGAACTGGACACAGCACTCAAGGTGTGGCCCAACCACTGCTGAGTACAGGGGAAGAATGACTTCTCTCGTCCTGCTGGCCACACTACTCCTGACACAGGCCAGGATGCCATTGGCCTTCTCAGCTACCTGGGCACACTGCTGGCTCATGTTCAGTCAGCTGTAGACCAGCACCCCCAGGTCCCTTTCTGCCTGGCTGCTCTCCAGTCACTCTGTCTATATCTATAAGGGATTTGAGACTGGAAAAGCATCCAGGCCTCTGGGACCAAACCCTAAATGGTTTCTTATATTGTAGATAGCTTTCAAAAAGACCTTTGTGTCCTATATATAGCCTAACCTACAGGGAAAGGTATTGAAATAAAGGACCCAAATTGCAGAGGCCATTCACACAAGAGGAGGGATTTCCCTTCCATTTAAGAGGCCGTTCCACACTGTGATGTTCGAGTGGAGATCTGGTCAGTAACAGATTAATCTCTGCTGTGAAATTATGAGTCATATGGCTGTTCTCTTTTTCTACTCAGCCACAAAAGATGGCACATCAGAGCCAACTTCTTTCCTCAGATTGACATACATGTAGACCAGTATTTTCTTCAGTTCAAAGGGCAGAATTTAGCTCTCCTTTATATTATGTCATATTTATGATTAAAATGTCAGCAACTCTTTGCATAAGATTTTCACACAGAGTACAGTCTGTAGTCACTGTGAGCACAAAGATACCGACACACACTTAACCTGCAATGTCATTCTGAAAGGTCAAGAACTGTGGATGTCTTTCTCCACAAAGACTCCCCAAACTCACCGGAATGTGACCCTGTCTTTGAGAAATTGCCATAGGGCAATTCAAAGCAAACTCTGTAAGTAATTCAGTTGCCTAAATCACAAGTGCCTCAGGGAATCTGGGGGATTCTGGCAGGGTTGCAGGAATGCCACAAGACCAAAGGCAGAGACTTTTATGGCCAACAAGACAACCTAGAAAAGAAACAGCTAGATTACAGGTAAGATTAACCTATGTCCAGGATCCCATTTGGCCAATTTTTGCACTGATTTCTTCACTGGATTAGGTGCCTAGGGCTTTATTTGGAGTGGGAAGTATTCTACTAAAAATAGAGTTAAGAATCCACAGATATTTTCAAAAAGACCAGGGAATATTGCTAAAAAAACACACTCACAAATCCTTGGCTGTACCATTACATGTCCATACAGCTCCAAAAATACTGGTCAGAGTATGAAACTTCTTACAAAGTGCCGCGGCGCCGGCCTGGGTGGCAGCGATCCCGACACCTTTCTTCAGCCCTGGCTAGGTTGTGCTGCCACGCCAAGGGCACCGGACAGGTGTGGGTCACCCGATGGCACAAGGGTCCTTCCCAAGGAGCACCAGCCACCAGGCGACTAAGGCCTCCCTAGTCAAGCGGTACCCCCTACCCACACGTCCTGTGCAGGGACTATGTGTGTGGACTAGTTGGCCTGACCCTGCTTAGGAGTCCTTGTCCAGGATGGTATGGGCACTGTAGCAGTCGGAGGGTAAAAGGGTAGAAAGCGACTCACTCTCATTGGGGTAAAAACAGAGGAACAGTTTATCGGGGTTCCAAACCCCAAGGCAACCAACAGGGAGTGAGCCCCGACTGGCTCAGGACATGGGGTTTTATAGTGGGTAGGGTTGAGGGACGGAGAGAGGGTAAGGGCCAATGGGGTTGAGGGAGAGGTGGGGTTGAGGGTCGACAGACAGGAGTAGAGACCAAAGGCCTACTACTCAAGCCTATGGGGTACCGAGTAGGGACGATTGATAGGGAAGGTTCTAGAACAAGGGGCAGAGTTGGGGTACATATATGGTGTAGGGATAGGAGGGGTTTAGGGAAAGGTACAAAAGAAGGAGAGGAGTTGGGGGGATTACTAATAAGGGAGTATACATACACCAGAATGAACCAAATATAGTGTAGGGGGTAACAGAACAAACCATTACAGTGAAACAAACATAAAGAGCAAACCACCACAACAAAGAGAGGAAAAATTCATTTTTTTAATATGGTGAGAAAGCACCACATTTCCTTTCTGTGGCTTTATATAAGAATAAAAATAAATAATAATTAATGTTATCTTTACATCTATTGTTCCATCCTTATATCAATGTTACTATGGACAAAATTAGAGTAGTATAAAATCCTTAGGTACAGAAGTTCTAGGCAAAGTGGCATTCATCACTATCATGTACTTCAAAGCAGATGGGTAGAAATTCACCAGTGGGACAGTTTAAAGAGAATCTCTTGGCTTATCATTTTCCCCTTCAGTCACATGGCATTATGAAAGATCAAAACAGGGAGCTCTGAAGAATGCAATCCTTCAGGAAGCTACACCAAAGGAGAAGGTGAAATATAATGTGATTTGCCATTACAGCCACAAAGTCACAAAGTACTAAGAGAGAGAACAAAGCTGTGTGTTTAACAGTATCAGATAAGTAGGGGAAGCAAGGGGGGAGAAACTACCTTTTAAATTACCCTTATCCAGATGTTATCAGATTTCTGCAGCAAACATGGAGCTGAACGTAGTTCAGTTACAGCACTGAAATTACAGTAAATGGAGTTGCTAAAGTTCTTTTCTTTTGAAGACTGGTAGAAATGTTCCCTGGAGCCCTGAAATTCTGCACTGATGAGGGTTTTATTAGCACATGGATGGATGCATGGATGTAAAACCAGGTTAGGAAATTTGTACTTAGAGAAGAAGGAGGATTATTTGGCCTAATAAGAGAGAGAGTTTAGGACTGGGCTCAGTGCCGTAATTCAAAGACAGATTGATCCAGACTTCAAGATTTTCCACTATGTCAAAGAAATGAAAAAGGCTATGGCCTTCTAAAAATAAATCTGTTGCAGATAATATATGGTGTTGATACCTTTCAATAGAAATCTTCAGACAGTAGAATATTTCATGACTTAGGAAATTCAGTGGAACAAGTATGTCTGCAATTACATAAGTCTGTGCTATTTTGACTTTAGCCTAGTTTCATGATATTTTAGGTTTTAACCCAAATCTTCATAGGTTTTAATGACTTTAACAGAGATCTTTCTAGTAAAAACCAATGTCAGCAAGAGCTAAATCAGGTGCTTTGTGCTCATATGATTAAAAATAGATTTAACAGATTTCAAGTACCTTACCTTTACAGCTGAGAAGGAGTAAAGTCAACAGTTTGTGTCTAATAGGAATGCAAGAGAAATTAATTAATTTGAAAAACATTTTTCACCCCATATTGGATGACTGCTCACAAAAAAAAGGATGTCAGCTCCTTGCTTTCTAATACCACAGTCACTACAAATGAAACAGCAAGACAAGCTGAGTTAGAAAAACTGTTTATCATATCATGAAGTCCAGACACGTGAAAGATATTGCCCATGAACTAAATTCAGAAAACTTATACATCTGTGATGTAACTGTGATAAAAATCCACCGAATGTATTTGCACCAGACTTACTATTTTCAAAGAAAACTAGATGGCTTCAAAGTCATCAGCTTGTAGGTAGAAAAATCACTGTGTTCAGTTAAGCAAGGAATGAAAGTTTCTCAGTGACATGTAGCATTTTCCTGTCCCTGTTCACACCCACTGCTGACCCACAAGTTCTGACATTTACCCAAATGGAGTAGAGCATTCTGTTTTCTGCCCACCTGAAATACCCAGTTGTTTCTATAATCTTAACACACTTTTTATGCCTGAAGGCTTTGCAAGTAAAGTAAAGTAGAACACGATACACATAAATATTATGACAAAGTCCTACCTGTGTCTTAGCTGATAGCACCATCTTTTTAAATTCTGAAGAGTTAATTAGGTGGAAGGATGGTTAGTTTTGGGATCTAGTCCTGATGTAGCTAACAGCTGATAGCTGACTACCAGCAAACTTCCCAATTTGTACACAATTGTGTCATAAGGAGAAGAGATAACACCCTATCCATGGGAAACTGTAAATCAGTATCTACCTGAAATATCTCTCTCCTCTCTGAAGGCTAAATCATCCCAGGAAAGCTGTCCTAAAACCTGAAACCACAAAAACAAGTTTTCAAATACATCTAAATTACTTCAGTTCAGCTTTCTGCCATATTCAAACAGTGACATAACTAGAGCAATTTAATAAGCTACTAAGCCTGAACATTCATTTCCCTCCTCTCTCCCCTCCCCCAAGATTTGTGATCCTGTCAGCTGGGAATGGACAGAGAAAGTGCTCCTGCTCCCTTTCAGAGCGAAAATAGAACTGCTTAAACCACCCTCCAGACATGTATGCAGCTTCCAAATGTTAACCCAGATCCACTTCCTGGCATTTGTTCCTAACATGTTTCCAACCTATTTGAGACAGAAGAATTATTTTATTCAGCTTTTTTTTAGTCCTGCTCAGAGTAACAACCACAGTTTTATTCCATATGCACAGCGTATGATGTGGCACTGCCCCACATGGTGGTTTCTATTCATTGTCATGATAAAAATCTCATACACCTTCCATGAAGACACAGTGCCACCAGAGACTTATGTAGCCAGCATGCATCAAAAAAACCCCAGTAACATAACATCAATGGGCAGCCACAGCAAAAGTTCACTGCAGAACTTTAGGTAGCAGTTTTAAGCAGCCTGATTTCTGCCCAAAGTTTGAGCATGATCTTAACATTATGAAGCGATGAGGTTGTGTGTCATATGCCAAACTGTTGTCAATGTGGAGTGTAACAGTATTTGAAAATTATTTGAAGTATAGTATGTAAAGAGAGGGCATCTAGTGTTGTTGATGTACACTAAACAGAGCTGAAAAGTAGAAGGAAACTGGATATTCAGCTTTACAAATGTTTAGGTTGATGAAAGATTACTGTGTCCACGTTATCCAATCTCAGTGCAGTAGCATTGCAGAAAAAAAGTTGTAATAAATTTGGAGAAAGCTCTATAAATCTCCAAAGTTGGAATTGTCCTTAATTTAATACAAATTAACTCAAATTCAACTCTCCACATGACAATTCATAGAAGAATAACAATGAGACATAGCTGTATGATGGTGCAAATCAATACCCTGTGACATCCCAGGCTAACCTAGTAATCTCTGCCCAGAGAAACAGAGTTTGATACTCCAAAGGGGCAGGAAGGATGCTGTTACTCCAGCAGTAATGTCTCTATAACGTTAGCCTTTCTGAAGTACTTCTCTGCACGTATATGATACTCTGTATTTATTGCTACAACATTTCTTCCCCTTTTATAATACTGTATATTGCAATAAAACACCTAATGTATTACTTCTTTTTTAAGCCCCCAATTTCAAGTGTGCAGACACTTTCTGGGATTTCAGCCCTGCAGGACAATCTAGGCCCATGCTCTGTGAGTTATCTTGCTTTGTTGCTTGTACAAGGGACAGCGCACATTTGTACTAAAGACATGTCTCAGCAGATTATGTCCCTTCCAGGGCTGTAAGAACAACCTGTATCAACCTTTAACTTGCTCAGTGAAATATCCAAAGGCATACTGAGAAAAAAAACCTTTCCATTTCTCAACTGCTTCTTCCCTGAGGCAAGCAGGACTAAGCAGTGTGCATCAAAGAATAGATGGTGCCAGAAGGACACCATCCAGTGCAGGAAAGAAGTCTGATTTAGTCTGTAATAGGTAACAGGACCATATCTACTGCATGCACAGAGGAGCCGGTTCTAGTTCTTAGAGCAGTAGTTAGGGACTTAAATGCTTTTAAATTGGTTGTACTTAAATCTTTTATGTTCCATACACCCGCTATGGAAACTTTTGTAAGTCTCTTAGGACTCACTGTGGAAGCCTTTCTAAGTCTCTTAGGATAAGCCTCAACCTAGACCAGACTGATGCAACTAGTCTAATGCAGCTCTTAAAAATATCACCTGTTGGTAGCACCAATGAGGGTCAAGATGGGAGCATGATCCTTGTAGAGCAAATTCTAGGCAACCCAGGAATTAGAACAGGGCTCTTGTCATGGTTTAACCCCAACTCAGACCCCCACAGCTGCTCCCTTATTCCTCAAGCATTGGTTGGGGGAAAGAACAAGAAGGGTAAAAGTGAGAAAATTAATGCATTGAGATAAAAACAGCTTAAAAGGGAAAGCAAAAGCCACACACAGAAGCAAAGCAAAACAATTCATTCATCACTTCCCATGGGCAGGCAGGTGTTCAGCCATCCCCACAAGGGGGTGCAGGGCCCCATTACAGTGACTTGGGAAGATAAACACCATCATTCTGAATGCTCGCCTCTTCCTTCTTCTCCCAGCTTTATCTGCTGAGCATGATGCCATAAGGTATGAGATAACCCTTGGGTCATTTGAGGGCAGCTGCCCTGGATGTGTCCCCTCCTAAATCCTTTTGCACCCTCAGCCTCCTCACTGGTGGGGTGAAGAGCAGAAAAGGCCATGATGCTGTGCAAGCAATAATGAGAACATCCCTGTGTTATCAATACTGTTTTCAGCAAAAGTCCAAAACACAGCCTCATAGCAGCTACTGTGAAGAAAATTAACTCTCTACGAGTCAAAACCACCACAGCTTTACATTCGGGTCAAGATCCATTTCACTGGGATTAGGTACTGAAAATTTATCCTCTATGTTTAAGTTGGTCACCACAGGCTCCCTGTTTACTGAATGCACCCAGACTGAGTGGTATCAACATTTGCCTGGGCAAAACATTGTGGTACATTTTTAAATACCAAACAAATGTTTAAACATCACCATCTGGTTGTAGATATACCAATACAAACAACGAAACATGATACAACTAAGTGTACTAATCAGTGGCTGATGATTAATTCTCACGTCATTTCCCAGCTTCCCTACTGTTCAGTTATCCCTGTGTCTTTTAGACCCAGACTCCTCCACTCAGGGGTGCTTCCATATGTGCAGGTGCCTACACACACACACAAACACAAACACACGCACACGCGTCTAATTAGCGCTGGGCACAGTGGGATTCCAGTTCTCACCAAGACCTCTGATTTACCCATATTATAAATTATGAATTATGAAAATAATTAA
>WEIV01014381.1:81150-94812 GCA_013390005.1 Calyptomena viridis | reverse complement strand
GCTTCACCTTGCAGCATGAACTGCAGACTCTGCCAGAAAGACAAAGGTTGGTGTTTCCTAAGCCTACACAGAAATGAATGCAACCACAGATCATGACCAGACCCACTGGGCCACTGAGAGCAAGACTCGATTGCTGAAACAGACAGTGGCGTATGAGGCACTTCAGGTTAGTTAAGACAAAGACCTCTGGGAGATCTGCATCCTTCCAGATCATCAGCTGGATATGAGCACTGATATCCTGAGCATCTCATAGGGCACTAGGTATTTATATTTAGGCAACTTCTTCCTTGTGGAAAAAAAAACCCTAGTGGGGGGGAAAAAGACTATAATAAAAGCTCTCTGAATAGCCACTTAAAAAAATGGAATTAGAGAAATCCTGAAAAGACAGAAGTAAAGTCAACTATTTTAGGAGCATTGATGACTCAGCCCAATACATGGAAGGTCACCTTAATTACCTAAAAATTTCTATCAGACTGCAAGTCTTCTAAATAAAAGGGGTTTAGAGACTTTTTTCATATTGTCTCAGTAAGTTCACATATAATAATAACCTACGTGATCCTAAGTCAAATTTGAAACACACTCAAAATAGATACCTATCTAACCATGATCTTATCTTTAAGTTTAAACCACCTTAATAACTATATTTTATTTCCATAACACTTGAGTCTTAGTCACAGACAAGAAGAAAATTGTACCAGATTATTCAAAAGAAGTGAGAAAGCAATAGTTCCTATGTTAAAGAGGTTATAATCAGAATATAAAACAGTAGACAGCAGATGGGTGTACTCTGATGGAAGGACTCAGGAAAATGATGAGGCAGAAGTTGGTCATTATGAACAGAAATGGAGTTAGTGAAAATAGAGTCAAACCTTCATCCCCTTTTTTGAGGGCACCACAGAAAAGGCTTTTTTAAAGAGAAGTTTGAAAGCAGGTGATGTGATAATTTAGGGTATATTTCTTGACATTACGATGAGGAAGGAAACTGGAAATAGCACTATAATACTTCAAATTTCACCAATTAGAGGATGAAGAGTGGAATGAAGAGCCAATTCAAAATTATTTTAGAAATACCTATGTTAATAAAAAGACCGCAGGTGGGATAAGGATGAAAATGAGCAATACAGGTGGCTAGTTTGTGGCAGCTTTGACAAAGGGGATCTAGTGGAAATACTTTACAAGATAGCACACCTTTTATATATTAATTCAGAAGCGAACATTCAGCTTTTACAGTAAATAAAGTTAGGTCTCATATAGGGTCCTTTCCTACAACTTCATTTTTAATAATGAAATTAATATATCCTTTAGACACTTGACAAATTCTTTTATAATTAAGTTTAATATCACTAAAGTCAAGGGAATCCTCTCCATTCATTTCAGAACTAGACTTATGCTTTATTAAAGAACATTTGAGTATTTTTTTAATTCAATAAATTAGTCAGATTTTTATTGATTTAATTTTTACAAAGGACAATGAGGCATGGGAAAGCTAAGAAGTTTGGGGGGTGTTTTGTCCCAAAACTACAGAGCTACTAGACGATCAAAACATAGTTTGGTGATTTTTTTCCCAAAAGGGCTATTTCCATTGTAATGTCAAATCATTTTACAGCATTGTACTCTTGAGGTAAAACCTGTGGCACTTATTGAAGGTGGTGTACATAGAATATAACTTTTCTCCTTGGTCATCTTTGTTCCTTAATACACTTTGGGAGCCAGAGGAAAAATACATCCCCAAAGTCATGCTATCCATTCTTGGAGTTCTTCCCAGAATAAAACTGTCAGAAGGATCTTGCTGTTTCTTAGTCCTTTTAAGCAGGTGTGGAGCTCAATGCAAAGCACATCCAATCCCACCACAGCCTGTAAAGAGCTGCAAGGCCTGAGACACCTGCAAAAGCACAAGTCTGCAGAAATGACAAGCACCTGGTTTAAAAAGTTTTAAGCTCTGTTTTTCAGAAGCTTGCAATAAACTTCCCTGACATGCCAATAAAACTGTATTCCCACTTACCTTCCTCTGCCAAGGAAACAACGGTATGAACGGCCCCCCTGAATAAATGTTTGCAGTGGAATTACAGCTTTCTTACTATTATCCAAATTATTCTAGGTATATTAAAGTAGCACCCACAAGACAGGCATAATTTCTCAGTATACAAATGTTTAAAAAAAAGAAACAACTTGACCTCAGCCTAAAAGAGAGAGCAAAGAGAGAAGCTGGGGACGAGGAACTGAGGCAAAGAAAGACTAATTCACTTGCCTGTGGTGACCAAGCTCAGATTTGAAGACAAATTCCCCAGTTTTCACACCCATGTCTGAACCACAAAGTTAATCCTCTACTGATCTCTATTTTTATCCTTCATAACCTTTTAAAAAAACATTCCTATAGGGCTTCATTTTCCCATTGCTTTGACTGAGCACAAGGGTGAACCACTTCGGGGCAGGCAGGTAGATGAATTGTATTTGAGTTAGACTACAGTAGGAAAATATGTTTGTTCTTTAACAGTGCAAGATGCATTTTTCATTCAGGTAAGTCAAAAAGAAATTCTTTTTTATTACATATTGAATGTAGCTAAAAGTGAACATATTTCCTTATATGCCTGTGCTCGGAGAAAGCAGAGTAATGCACTCAGCCAGTTCATCCTATGCAGCTTGTTAGGAGCTTCCTCAATTTCTCATGATTTCTTCTCTCATAATTTCTTCAAAACTGACAGAGACATTTGTCCTCACTGAGAACAGAGACCAGATTGCAAATGCAGTTATTTTAAAGACAAGTTTGTGCTGAGTTTACCAAATGTAACAACACTAAAATATTATATATCCCTGAAATGCTAGGCATTTCACTGCACATTATTAAAGGCAATTTTGTCATAAACTGACAAGAAAATGTTTTATAAAACTTGTTGGAATTCATTGTTAAATAACAACAATGTTCAACATTTATGTCCTTAAATCTCTGCACATACATAAACTACCAAATCTTGCAACACAAGTGGATCAATTTTTCTTTTATTATTTTTACTAAATCTGCATTACAACATGCAGCACTGAGGCTCAGTCTCCCACACCTTCCAGGTTTCTCCCATGTGTGCTCATTTATATATGTGAAAATTTGTTTAAAATGAGTAAACACAGCAGTTTTCACCCTTGTTGAATTCATTATATCACACCATAAAAGACATCATAGAGTAATGTATTGAGATGTCAGTCCTCATAGGCTTGGGAATCTGGTGGGAGAGCAGCTCAAGAAGATGGTGGATAATAGAGCTGGGAGCAGTCTCTGAGGTTTCTGTGTTAATCTCACCAGGACAGCACCTTTTCTTGTAGTCTGTCTGCTCTCTCCTCTCCTCTCCTCTGGTCCATCTCTCCACTAAGTCTGCAAATTCTCAGTTCTGGGACCAGTGGGGATGTTTGCTGTAAAGACAGAAATTTTTGCTTCTCTGTGCACATCCAGCATCCACTGCTTGGTAAAGCTCAGATGGTTTTGATGAGAACAGGATGTGATCACACCAAATAAAACTCTAGGGAGTGTTTGGGGAGTGCAGTAGTCATATTTTCTGTGAGGATGATGCAAGACATGAATTTTAGGCAATATGTTGACTATGTCTGGGAAAAAAAAATATATATATTGCCAAGACCTGGTATATCATTAATTATAATTATCAGTGGCCACACCATTTAATTCAGTTCTCCTTTTGATCATGCCAGGAACAGAAGGAACCACATTCTGTCAAGGTCTTGCATCAAGAAAACGGGGAATATTATTTTGTATTCAAGTAGTTCACATTTAAGGGCACATAGGCTGATCCCTTAAGAAGAAAAATGATGGTGAATCACACACAATTTATGCATTCATATTTTGGGCTGGATTTTTTCCCAAAGCCAGCAACCATTCCCCTGAACAACTCTGGTGTTCACAGTTCTAAACATTTTTCTAGATTCTGCCCACAACACCTTTCTTTTTCCCTTTTTTTTAATTTCTTTTTTTTTGAGAGCATTGGTGCAAATATTTTCTAGGGTGACCGTCTCTTCTCTAGTGTCCTTTCTGTGTTCCTCTTTGCCACTCCAGACAAACAAATCTGGGATTTGCCTAGTACCATATGACAGCTTCTGATTATCTGAAACCTCAACCTGTTTCCTCTGAGGAGGTCCCTGTTTTGGCAGTGAGAAATCCATTGCAAGGCAGTACTTGGTAACATTGGCTTCACTAATTCTTCTGCTTTACAGGAGCTATTTTTGCATCTCCTAAAGTCATCGTGGGCTTTAGATGTCCCAAGAGCTGCTCAAACACCACCATATATTTCAATGTAGTACTTCAAGGAGACACTGACCATTCATTTGGACTTGCTTTTCCAGAAAGTCCAGTGGAATCACTTTTGCTACACCTTGCAACTCAACTATGCATGGGAGCTGGAGCAAAGCTTTCTGTGTTGTTAAATTATTTTCAAGATTCCTGGCATGCTCAGCTACTGCTCCTGAAGGAAATAGGCTCTGTGCAGCCAAATTTCTTGTTCTGAGGATGAGAGAACGTCCAGATCCCAGGAATGGCATGGATGTGTTCAAAATTTGACATTAGATTTCAGAGGACAGTTAGCCTTGAGGCTCTGAAACTTCTGGGATAACTAGTGCAGGTGTAGTTTGTTTTTTGTTCTTGGAAAGGGGAATATAAAGCTCTTAGCAAACCTGAAAGCAATATTATGCAAAGAAATTAAGGTTCCTTCTAAGGTGTCCTGATGTCCCTCTCCCATCTCCCATAGAATTTTCATCTTGTTGTAAGAGATGTAGCTTCACTCTCTTCCTTATTTCCAGACAGGTTTCTTGGTCGCTATCTAACAGCAATACAACTTCTAAGGCTTATTATTACTATTCCAAGGTTCCATTAGCTTTGTGTGCTAATGACTGATGGCCAGCACTTTCCTACTGGAAATGGGCCTTTCCTTGTTGCCAGCACTTGGGCACTCTGTTAGGAGCACTCTGTTAGGAGCACTCTGTTAGCCTGACTTGTTCCAGTCTTCTCATTCTTTCTTGTTTTTTTCCCAAAGTAGCAGCTATTTTAACCACAGCTTTAGCAGTACCATTCTTTTCACCAGACAGCTTAATATACACTGTAAAACCTTCTCTCGATTTTGCCATATTTTGTAAATAACATAAAAATTTTCAATTACACAACAGTTCAGTTCTCTCCCAGACCATTGCATGGGCTTAGCTTTTCATGAACCACACAGGACACAGCAACAATGATGCACCCAGCAGACTCATCAGCTGAATGATTTACCAAACAGCACCTCTCAACACTTTTTGGGAGGCTTGGTGAGCAGAGTACTATCAAACCCCAACCATTCACACTGAATGGGAGTGTGAAGTGGAGCCTCGCTAGTGTTCCTCACTGACTGTCATCCACATGTTCTAGATTCTGTTCTAGATTCTGTTTTGTTTCTTTTCTTCTCGTTTTTTTTTCCTTTTCTCTTATTAAAATGATTCCTATTATTTTTCTTGAGGGGCTGTTCTTTCTAATTTCAAAATATTATTACAATCCCTAACATAACATCACTGATTTTGTTATTGATATTGTCCTGCTCTACCTTGATTACACACTACGCGTTACAGACTTCAAAAAGTCTATATCTGGGATAATCACAAAAAAAAAAAAAGGGAGGGGGGGAGGACCCAGATAATGATTTATCCCAAGAAGAGATAGGTTTCTAAAGCAGATAAGACTTGCCTCATCCCTCAAAGGAAGCAGAGGATGACTAGGTCATACTTCACTGGCCAGATTTTAGATACTTAAAAGTTAGACAAAACGAGCCACAGACCTACTGTATGGGAGTCAAAATGACATATTATGACACCACGTTGATGGATACTGTCCAGACTATTTTGGCTAGCCCAGAAGAGTCATCATGTTGTCATCTGAACTTCAGAGAACTGGTTTGCCTGAGGTTTTCACTGTGCAGGAAAGTAGCTTTCTTGGCATACCTACGAGGGAGCAGTAAGGGAGATTGGAAAATTGGAAAATTAATTAAGAGAAGGTCAGTAGGGAAAACATAATAGGAAGCCAACTTTTAGGCAACCTGAAAAGCTATGGGATACTCTCTGTGTCCTACAGCCACTGCCCCAAAAGCAGGTGCCTGCATTACTCCTGCTACATTGGGATCTGCCTTTTCACATTGAAACGGTGCTTTTCAGTATGATCCCTCCTGCACCTCTGCTGCCATTCCTCCTTCAGGCTTTGTAACAGTGACTGATATCTCCTTTACTGAGTTTCTCCTAGTATAGAGTGAACTGTGAGCAGGAATATTAAAAGCAGAAGAAAGTAGAAGGAGCAAGACATGAGAAATTAAGGAAACAGACAGAGGAGCTGTCTGAAAAGGGATCAAAATGTAAGTGATGAGCAAAGAGTCTAGTGATGCTAATTAGGAAACAGTCAGAGAGAAATTGTTTTTTTTGCACAGATGTTTATTGCAGTGCAGAAGTACAGGGCCACAAAGCAACAGTGAGGTTAGGACTATAAGATGCATGCATCTATAAGGACATAAGAAGGAAAGACTACAAGAAGACCCATGGACTGTGTGGTCAAGCAATAAGAAAGATATTAGGGGAATTAATGAGCTACAAGGAGATCAGGAACAATAATAACATTGAAAAAAAAAACCAAAGGAAAGAAGGAAATTTGTCACAACTGATTTCTTATTTGATGTTAGTCATATAATGTGGACCTTGCAGCATAGCAGCACTTTCAGTTCTGGAGCACAGCTGTTACAGGAAAGAACAGAAAGGGATAAAATAGAAAAGAAAATATTCACAGTTCAAACTGCAACTGACACGCAGTAGGGAAAAAGGAATTGCCCAAACTGTTTTATCATGCTGTTACTGAGCCCAGTGGCACACAGTGTTTATATAAGCAGATGTGTATCAGAGAAACTTGCACTAAAAAGGACTGTGAAATATGTAACCTCTCCTCCAGCCCTCATCAGACTCCCTGTGCCTCCTCCACCTGCACTTGGGTTCCTGCCCATGGGCTTCTGCAATGAGCTGTGATAAATCTTTCTGTTAAAGTGTTGGGGACATGATGCTGCCCAAGCTGTACCCTCAAAGCAGCACACGTCTGATGATATGCTGCTGCAGTTTGCAGAGGCATCTGACACCAAAACACCTTCACCTGTGAACCGTCACATTCAGGTGATGACACAAATCTCCTATGGCGCCTTTGCTACAGGGATAGCTGTGCCTCTGGCTGCACAGCAAGATCCAGCCAGGCTCAGCTGGGAGGCCGATTGATTCCTGCACAGTGAATCAATGCTGAGGCTGCACCTGTCCATCACTACTGGTGTAGAAACCCACGAGGGACTTCAGGTGACAAGGACAGCTGACAGAGGCCAAAGGGGAGACAGTGGAGAAACTATGGCCATAGGTTTAAAGCACTAGAAAATATTTCTACATCCTCTCCTGGTTTTGCTAGTTTATTTTCTGCCTTTCTCCTTCAGGAGAGCAGTTTGCTCAGTTCCCTCGTTCCTTTAAGTTACATACATCAATAAAACAAGTGCCAACTTCTGCTATGCCAACTGCAAGGATGTGGTAGCCTGCACAATGCCCACAGAAGCCCTTATCTCCTGTTGCCCACTGCAGGCAGTGTCCTGAGGTGGCTCAGCTGGACAGCCAGGCTGTTGGGAACATAATTTTTCAGAGGAAGCCTGTTCAAATGGTTGAGGCACTTGACTGTGATTCAAGAGAACATATAAATGTCTATCTTCCCTCACTTCTCCTGGCAATCTGGGAAACATCCCAACCTCAATTTCCTATCTCTGAAACAGGGATCAAAACACATTCTTCTGTCTATTCAAGGTGTGTCTTCTCCTTTCTTCACACATCACCTTGCACCATGGGACCATCAACTGCAAGAATGGCCCTCAGTAAGGTTCAAGAAATAGTGATAATATGCCTTAGACGATTTCTTTAAAGAAAAAGAGGGTTTAATTGTACCAAGATTTCCAAAACTATATATTCCAAAAAAGCTTTTAAAAATAATTGTAGGGTTTTTTTAACCTTATTTGCTAGCCTTATCTTTCAAGCAGTCAGAGATAGCACCAATATAATCTGGAAAAAGCAGCAGTAATTTAATGGAAAGAGTAGATAAATGTCCAGATGCATGTCCAGTATGTAAATTGAAGGAATTGCTTTACTGTACTCACCAGATTTAGTGAAAAAAGGTGAAAAATGTCTTAATGAGATAATTGTTAAGACTTGGAGAGTTGGTTTGTCTCCTATATGGTTAGGAAAATGTTAGAACACAGTAAAAAAAGATCTATATTATTCAAAAGTAATATAGTGACAGGGAGACTTGTGCTCATAAACATTCTGAACTAAGAATGACGTGAACACCATAAACAAGTCTTTGTGCAGAGAGTGCTCCAAAAGTTCACAATACATATTCTAAATCAAGAAGCTCATAAAAATTGCTGATAGACAATTCCACTGGGAGTGACAGGTCAAGAGGTGCCTGTGGAGCCTCCATAAATACAGCTGCTATGGAGAATCCAGAAACAAACCAACACCATGGTTAAAGACCAAGCACATTAAATGAAAGACTTAGTCAGGGAAAGAATCCAAAAGTAAGAGCCAACATATGGGAACCGGTATTTATTTCTTGTTCTGCTGTCTGACCTTGGAGAAGTTATTTTGTGCTTAGACCTGAAAAGTACTGACCAGTCTGTTCCCAAACTAACAAAGCCATTAGAGGCATGCCTTGCCAACACTGTTATTTCTTGCAGGCATGGAGAAGGTGCTTCTCATCCCAGGACAAAGCCTGCCAAAGTACTCTGTTATGAATGGTAAGGATGGCATCTGTTCTCAAAGCTGTATTTGCACTGGCTGAGAATCACACCATCACTGTGGATAGGCACCAGCTGATCACACTCAGATCTCATCTGCACAAACAGCACTGAAATCCTGGAAGGGGACCAGGCTTCTACAAAATCCCTCTGCCAGCTTCACTTCTGTCTCTCTGCACTCAGCTTGTGAATCTCATATCCCAGCTCAGGTACCCTTCTGAAGGCTTACAAGTACTTAATCTGTGTGCACAGGGCCAGTTGGAGCATCCTTGGAAAGTGTGACTGTTGAGTGTGCATTCACAAGGAATGCTGCAGGAGTTGGGTGTCACTCAGCCCTCAATCATATGGGCTCTTCCAAACTTCAATAGATCCCACCTCCAACATATCTCCCATGAAACCCTCCACCCTATTCATCTCTAGATTCATGTCTATTCATCTCTAGATTCTACAATCAAACAATCACAGAATGGTTTGGAACAGACCTCAAAGTCCATCCAGTTCCAACCTCCCTGCTGTCGGCCACTAGGTTGCTCAGAGCCCTGAGCAGCCTGATCTTGAACACTTCCAGGGATGGAGCATCTACAACTTCACTGAACAACCTGTTCCAGTGCCTCACCAGCCTCACAGTAAAGAATTTTTTCCTACTCTGTAGTCTAAAACTACTTACTTTCAGTTTGAAGCCATTCCCTCTTGTCTTGTCACCCCATGCTCTTTTAAAAAGTTACTCTCCATCTTTCTTGTAGACTCTCCTCAGGTACTGAAGTCCTGTGAAGGAAACAGATATCTAAGCACATTTAAGCTCAGGTTGTACGTTTTCTGGACTGGATTCCTCCCTGACTCATATCAATTCTACTGCAGTATAAAGTTATTGATTTTAGTGGCAGTATTGCTGATTTACACAAGGTTGAATAAGAGGAGACCCCTGGTGATCCCTGTAAGATGGGGATAATAATCTTTACCTACAACCCAAGGGAAATGTGAAAGTTAATTAATTAGTATTATAAATCTCTGTGAGATCCTAGCAGTCTATAAATGAATTCAAATGGTACCAGAGAGAGGGCATAAAATTTTTCTTCTTCCAAAAGTTTGAAAACAAAGATAAGGAAGAACAAAGTGGAGTACAGATCCAAACATTCAAATAGTGAGCACTATGTGCATTTCAAGCCCTATTCCAGTAAAACAGTTTAAGACACATATAAGACATTTTCAATCCTGAAATCAAGATTCCCTGACATTTTCTTTAAAAGAAATTACTGTCAATATAGCCCAAAGAAGTTCACAAAAGGGCCTGTTTTAAGTTTAGTCAATTAAAGATGCAAGCAAAAGAACTTTATACATCATTGACCCAGATATTCTCTGGCATTTATATTCATAAAAGAACAGAATATGGACACAATGAATTGCAAGAAAAATTCCCAATACAGATGGTTAAGTTGCCGTTCTGCCCTTCAATAGTGCAGAAGTCGGAAAGGTGATGCAGTCTGATGTAGAGGGCTATTCCCTGATCAAGGGAGGAAAGTATGCTATTTAATAATAATGAGAAAGGAAAGGAGGACTTTTTAAAGCTGTTGGAGTGTCAGGATGACGCTCTAATGGAGCAATATTTCCCAAAGACTGTGTTCTGTACAGACAACCAAGTCCATTTCTGAAACCCTAGTGAGGCACCCCAGTTTATTTGCACACCTGAATATTTAAATGTGGTGCACACATGGTTTGCATTGGATCATTGAGATTAGCTACTCTTTCTAGAGAACTATGTAAGGACTCCAACAGAAACAAGGCTTTCTTTTTTGTTGTGCTGCTCACAAACAAATGGCAGAGAGACCAAAAGCTTAGCCTGTCCTCCCAAGAGACACTGAGAATGTGTTCAGTCATGCTTTGCAGTCTGTTTCTCTCCACTGACCATAAAAAAAGCCCTGGCAGATTTGTTGAATGACTTGGGCAATCAAATTATATCCCTACAATGGCCTTTACAGGCCATTCCATGTTCTTAAGAGATCACATTTGAAAATACTACTCAAAAATTAGTCAGAGGCCTAAAATGGCTAATAAAATAAGACCTCCTGCATTCCTTAGGTTTTGGCTTGTTTGCTTGGTTGTTTTTTTAGTTCTTACCACATGCTCTCCCCAAAGCCAGCAGGAAGACAAGTAACAATTTTAAGTGCACCTGTGTAAATACAATGCTAGCATCACTGGGAAACCAGCAGAGTTCCTCTTCATTTAGATGGCTCCATGGTCTCCATCTGATTCAAGTAAATTTGAAGTAACAAAACTAAATGGTCATCTATGAGCCACCATCATCATCATCAAACCAATGAATAGCTCAAAGGAGGCTGGTTAAAGCTCACCCTTTTCATTCAGTCCCACATCATGACTGTGTCATTTGAAGATGGTACAAGACAGCTGTAGATCCAAATAAGAAATTAGGGGAAGAATTGCTAACTTGATTTGCATAATCATGCTGATGAGCCAACCCTTCTGTTGTTGGTTTTAATGTATTTCCCACAATAGCATATGCTTTTACCTCATAAGAGGCCTGTGGCCTTCTTCACCCTGGTGATCCATTACTGCCTATTTTTATCTGAACTTTGTGAATACAACTACAAATATAAGGGTGCTAGTTCCACAGTCATCTATCTGTCCTGTAACTAATAGCTTCCTTAACTTCACAGGTGACCTGGCCACTGTGATCATGCTCCCTTATGTATATACAAAACCTTTGTGGATGAGGTTTTTCAATAATTGTATTGTGAAGAACCATTTTTGGATATATGGTACTCAGGCAGTGTTAAAAAACACCCCAAGCATCAGATGAAAGCATCAGCATTTTTCAGCTCTCTTAAGTGATCAGTGTGCTATATCAGGTACAACACAGGAGAAAAACAAAGCAAACCATGTGATAGCTGAAGATGTCTTTTCAAAAGGCTTTAAAATTGATAGTGGTCTGTGTAACTACATGGACCAAGCCAGGCTCTAGACTGTGAGTCAGGCAATCTTCACCCTGCTCCCTACATGAAGTTATGAATTTACATATATAAATAGACCTCTTTATGGTCTATCTAGATAGAAAAACATCTCTTCTTATGCACACCACCTAACAGCACTGGAAACCAAAAGCTGATTTTAATATAATGTACCAATCACAAATACTTTGTTCAGTTTCCAAGGGTATCTGATCTAATGACAGGCAAGGGAAACTGATGGAATAAAACAAAAACAAGATAACAGGTACAAAAATGTTGCAAAGATAGTTTATTATGATGTGTGAGGTTAATATAGTCCCTTCTTAATTTACACTACAACCAGAGTAGAGAAAGTGTACCCATACATGATGTCAAATACTGCTTTGTCTCCTTACAGGTGTTGTCTAATCTTCAGAATCTGTGAAGGTTCAGATTTTGAAAACTTCAGTAGTGGTTCTTGGTACCTCAGTTTCCTCATCTATAATACGTTGCCACATTATTGTTTCTTATACAGCAAGAATGCTCGGAGTAACAGCACCTAGAGACCAACCAGCTCAGCATCCTCTGGTGCTTTCCTAAGGTAGGAAAAATTACAGTTTCTTCCCCAGACATGTAACAATGTAATTGTTTATCTTCATTATTGACCTCTCGTGGAGTTTAATGCTTCTCAAGTGCTTAGAAAGCCTGCAGTGAAAGGGGGATTGTAAATGCAAGGAGTAGTACCAATGATAATAGATTACTGTGATTGAGGTAAAATCACAAACAAATATACAGTGTGGTGCATTAAAAGTGAAGAAAAAGCCAAGGATTTTGTAATCAGTTATCATCAAACTAAAGAAAAATATCTCTGTCACCAAGGAGTCTCACTAGAAAGTGATGGCTGGACTTCAGTTCAAAAGTTCAATTATACAATTTCAGATTCAATGGAAACTTCAACTCAGCTATTGCCTGGTGATACGATTACTGAAACCTTGAAGGAATGAAATTGAGTTTGAGCTGAGTGTAGGTGCAGTAATTTACCAGGTGGTGTTTTCAGAAAACATTAACCCTGTAAATGCCATTGGCAAGGTAGAATTGATTACTGCAAGTGTCTTCTTTCTGTTTGAAGATTACAGGAAACTTTTAACTTATAACACAGAAAAAGTATATTTTCAACTTAAGGAGCTGAATTCTGTCCAAAGCCTAAGGAAAAATTCTCCATCTTGAATACCTGATAGGAGAATCACTCTCCTGATCTAGTCAGAGGTCTATTTAATCCTGGGTCCCTGATGACAGCAAACAGCATTGCCTATTTTGGAGGAAGAAAAATAAATCTTTTAATAGTTTTGATATGATAACTTGCCCCAGTGAATCCCAGGTCATAAATCAATTTGTGCTCCAAGTTACCAAGTTGCTGGCATTGTCAAAGTCTTTTTTTTTCCAACTATTGTGGTTGGGAGCTAAAATTCAATTTTTGCTATGATATTTATGAGTAGTCTTCCTGTCACCCTTGCTAAAATCAATCCTTGGCATTTAAGTGTCTATTCTTCACATAAGCACATGATTAAAATGCTGTTGGTCTCATATTGCGTGTACATGGCAAATTTCCACCTGTAATGCTGCAAATCTCCATATTAGCATTGAAGTTATCCATGAATAACTATCAAAGCTAGAGCAGAGAACTGCAATAATCTAGTTCAGCATCCCATTTAAGATACTGTATAGCATTTTAATTCACAAGTCCACCACCCAATCCAATAACTAACACCCGAACCACGGATTTATTTCAGAAGGAGATGTCTCCAGTCATGGACAAAACAAGCTTCTTATTCACAACAGTAACAAGACAGTAGATTTAAACTGGATACAAGGAAGAAATCTTCTATGATGAAGGTGGTGAGAAA
>WEIV01014381.1:41869-81032 GCA_013390005.1 Calyptomena viridis | reverse complement strand
ATCCCTGCCAATGAGACTAAGTGCATTATTTTTAAAAGATAACTCCCAACCCAAACTATTTTATGATTCTGTGATTTTCCAGTGATTATATGCAACTCTGGTGTACACTATTTTACCCAGCCACAATAGAGGAGGACATTTGACAATAAGCTGAGCCTGAATTTTGGAGATACTTATTCAATTCCAGTGTTCTGTAAGTCCAACCCTGGAGTCTCACCATAGTATTTTACAAAAACAAAATTCCAGAACTGATTCTGAATCACAGAACGACAAGTTCAAAGGCACCTCAAGGATCATCTGATTCAACCTTACTTGGCAAAAGCACAGCCTAGACAAGATGGCCCAGCACCATGTTCAACCAAATCTTGAAAGTGTATAATGTTGAGGAAAAAATCTGATTTTTCCTTTGCAGGTGACCTACAAGAGGCCCATTTTTAGGAGAAACAGCTGGAAAATAGTCAAGACACACTATGGTTTCTCAAAGTGTCATTATATGTTCTGGCTAAATAACTGAATCATGCTGCTACTCAGTGCAGTCAGGGAAGTCTAAAAAGACCTTTAAACGCCCAGCCCCTTGGCCATGCAAACATAAACCTCTTATGCTATTTCATGCATTTTCAGCTGTCTCCCCGGGGCCCATCTGCCAGTCCACAAGGACACAGGTTCCCCGTAGATTGCAACACATCTGCCAGCCTGTGTGATAGCCATGGATTCTGTGAGGCATCTCAAGTGGAATAAGGCACTTCATGCAAGGAAATCAGCTCTATAGGTCAAGATTCAAGCACAATGTGTGAATAAACTGTAAAGGGCAACAGACCTGTCTGACCACTGACCAAACGCGGGCTTTCAGTGGCGTTAAGATTTAGCTCTCCCAAAATAAAGAGATAAGACACAGCTGTTCCTGTGGGAATTAACCGGATGACCTCTTAAAGATGACAGCCTGGGGCATTGACCACACCTTTGATGCCAGAGGAACTGCCAATGCAAATAAGTCCTGGACTGCTGGTGAACATGGCACTCAAGGAGAAAAGCTCTTAATCTCACTAGACAGCTGGGATAAACATTTAAAAAGGAAACGTTTTCAAAAGACTAGGCAGATTATAAAGGCACCAGGAGTCACTGAAATCTTGTTAAACATTGTTCACTGCATTACTTTAGATTTTAGTTTGAACTTACACTGTCAGATAAATTCCATTTATCTCCTGAATGCTTTTCTCACTGTAAGTGTTTGTTGCTATGAATTCACACTTTCAGTGAAGATTTACATTTCGTCCTTGATCGAGACAAAGATAATGTTCAGATTCAATCATTCTAAGGCACCTTTTTTTTTTTCCCCACTTAACTGGGTCAGTGTTTCTTGGTGTGACACTGAAAACACAGGTTATGGTGTTCAACTGCTAGTGTAGGAGAGAAGGATATTCTTACAGGTAAGGGACTGAATGAGTCCCCAAAGAGAAAGTGTCTCTCAAACACTTCCACAGACTTCTAACCTGACCTTGGGAAAACTATATTAGTCCCTTCACAGATCTAGAAAATCAGAAAATAAATGCATTTTCTTCCCCTTCAGCTGACCTTGCCTTTTTCCTACTCACAAAACCAAGCACATTGGGAACAAATTTTAATCGAGGCTCCTGATTATTCTTTCAATATAGTCTATGGTGAATCATCAACATCATGGTAAATTTGGTGATTTAACCAATGCAATTGCTCCACTATAATTCAGAAACATAAAGATCTAAATGATATTTTTGGAAGAGCTGTAGAAGAATTCCCTTGAGCACTCCCACACTTCCATTTGCTATCCTATCTCACTTGTCATTAATTACAAACTAATGAGTGCCATTTTCTGTTCTGCATTGATACTTTATTTTCTCTTCCTGTGGGGCCATCAACCACCACTGACGGACGTGCCCAGACCAAAGGCATTTATCTATGTCATCTCAGCATTTCAGATAAAACAAGACTTTAATACAAAATAACCCATCTCTCCAAAAAATTAATTTCACCGATAATCCCTTCAGTTTGGCTCAGTCTGTACTAGAAATTAATTTTACCCATACTCTTACTTGGATGGTGATAAGAATGACCACACGCCCTGTGACATTTCCCACAGCCATCTGTATTTTTCCTGATTTGCTAACATAGTCTTTTGACCCAAACTATCCTTAAGTTTGGTTTCCTGCATATTTTGCCTCCTTGGCAATGCGGATAAGATTATTTTGATCCAAGTTCCTTGTTATAAATTGCATTTGATGCAATGAAGGGATTTATACAAATAAATCTTAATCATTATCTCTATATACTTAATGACTGTGTCTGCAATAATTATCTGTGATACTAAATCTATACCTGCAAATTGTTGCAGTAGTTGCTCCGTGGTTTGGGCTTGGGCTTACAAGCTCAATAACTCTTAGGCACAGTGAAGGCATTAGCATGAACCAGGAACTGCTCCTGGAAGGCTGTTTGAACAAAGTGACCTTATTTAGGTGGCTAGAAAATCTGATAGTGCAACCATGGTCTAATCTGTTCTGTTTGGCTGCCAGGTCACAGCATGGTTCTGGGTGCATTTGCAAGCATACACAGCCACCACAAAGCATCAGCGGAGGAAGTGAGAGCGTGTCTGAAAAGGCAAAATTATCTAACCATCCCTAAAATGCACTGTGGATGGGCTGCAGTCCTGCAGACTGTATGCTCTGTTAGCTGATGACAGAGAAAGAGCAAAGATGATGAGTTTTACACCAGCTAGGACATGAATGTGGATACAAATTACCTCAAATACAACCTAAAATAGTCCCATGACTATGGGAGTCCTGGAGTACCCAGGGCTCCTTGTAAGCTGCTCAGCAGACCCACACCTTCATGGACTCTGCCCCTTAGAGCTAACCTTGAGGGAGATGAAAGCATCCGCACCTCCTGTTCCTACACCAGAATTCCTCATTGCTCATTTTGTGGCCCAATGAAAGATGCCAAGTGGTTTCTGGGGCTTAGACCACAGAGTCTTCCTTAATGCCAGCATGGAGAAGGAATTTTTTATAAAAGTCAGAAAGCTTTTCTGTGGTTAAAAAAAAAGAAAAGAAAATGTAAATATCCCAGAATTTAGAAGTGTGAAACTCAGTGTCATAACTTCCCTTCTGCCAGTAGACATATTGAAGTTATTGGTAAAAGCATTAATTAATCACACAACTTCAAAGATCTGTGCCAGTAATAAAATAAATAAGGACAGTACAGCCAGACTGTTCCTCAATATTCAATGTGTTATTACAATAATTAAGGTGAATAGTGATTACCTGTCTTGTTTGTTGCTAGTTTCTTGGGCAGATAACTATAGCTACACTAAATGACATTCTAAACATATGTTTAGAGCATCATACATTAACCGTTTTCATACAGCAAGCATAAGCCATACATATTAAGTGTTAATGTGCAATAATCAACTTAGCTGATCTTCAAGGAACAGTGGTGGGAAATAAGCTGTTTCAAACTACAGAGTGAAATTCAAATCAACTTGGTGCTTTATCACTTTATTATTTATTTATTATTGCCTTTATCACTCATCCACGAATGTGAGATCACTGTTTACCCAAATTCTGAACAATGCGTCTTCTTTATAAAAATACAGCACATTGAAAGAACTGAGTTTGAGTGTGATTAATATCTAGCAGTGCAAAAGATCATAGAAAAGAGGACAAAATGACCACTTTTCCTTCAGGAAAGAGGGAAATTACTGAATTGAAGTCACTTTGAAGAAAAATTGACATTGTTTTTAAGTTGGAAAATGGATTAATTATTCTCCATTATTCTAGTCCAGTACATTTTACCATATTCAAGAATCACTTCAGAAAACTGGCAATATTTGCCATTTCACAGGATTAGCCTCTACCTCTTGTTGCTTCAGGATATGAGCTTTACCTCCCTGTCACCTCTCCACTTCCCAGATTACACCATCCTCTTCCTTAGTCATGCAGTAACAGTTGTGTTCTTATCACTAATAGCAACCAAATCTCAGCTGTTTCTCCGAGTGACTTTGCATCCCACTTCCCACCAAAAGACAGCAATGACAATATGGTAATTCTTTTTCCTTATATAGAGTTCTCATCCCAAATTCTTCAGTAGCATTGTTGCGTGTTCTAAGACAGCCACTTCTTTTCACTCCAAAGGAAACTGCAGTTCAGTGTTGGGGGAAGAGATGGATTAGATTAGACTGCTTTTGTGAAGTGTTTTTGTATCCTTTGGGAAACAGGACATTATAAAAATTCAAGGTTTTGTATTATCATTGAAGCAATGAACTGAGTTATCATTAAAATGTAGAAATTACCAACAGACAAACCAGAGCTTTTTGATTAGCAAAATCCCCATTTTATGGAAGTTAGCTTGAGTCAGTTTTCAAACGTGCAGCCTCAAATGTCCAGCATTCATTGAAGAGCTGCAAAGATGACATTGTCTGGATATATCAGCATAGCAAAACCACTAAGGACCTAACTGCCTTCTGAGCAGGGAGGAGCACTTAAGTGAAATCAAACTTTTATAAGAGAGGGAAGTGGGATCCCAGCACATGAATGCTAAAGAGCAAAGGAGCCAGAGTGGAGTGGTGAGGAATACCACAGTTTATCTCATCAGGCTCAAACGGAGCATTATCTAACAAGAAAAACTAAGAACAAAGATAAAAGGTTTAAACCTCTCAAGTGGAGTAGCAGAAAACTCTATTTATACCTCAAGTTGCTCCGTGAATTTGAGAGGTCAGATTAATTTGAATCATTAGAAATGAAAGACAGACTGCAGCTTGTATCATTATATAGGGAGCAAAGTATTCCAGAGTCCCTTGGAGCAGCTGGTGGTGGGTGAGTGAGGACATCACACAGCCCAGAGGAGGAGGGAGCCAACATATGACTGGGGCATCAATGAAACTGTGAAATATGGTTGTATTCTTCACATGCAGAAGAAAGGGGAAAAAGGACAGACTATATCAGGTACTCCTAAACAGATGTAAGACAAAAAGGGAATAAGGAGGGCTGTGTTGTTCAGGCAGAGAGTGAAAATCAGATCTTGCACAAGTATCATGGAATCACAGAACAGACCCATCATTTAAGGACTTCTGCAGAACACAGTTTGCACATGGCTTTGGGCAAGTGGCTCAGATCCACAGTGCAATATGGGTACCTCATTTCCGCTGACTTAAATAGAAAGCAATGTCCTCGAAAGACCAGACATAATCTTTCTCAACCTTATTTCTCCATCTATAAAAGAGGGGTAACAGCGCCTCATTCTGCCAGGGTTTTAAGAGACACCCATGAAGTTTTCTTACACCAGTAGCAATGAACATATGAGCAATGAAGGTGTAGTAAACAATCAGACACTAATAACTTGTGTCTTATTTGTTTGTAAATATTGCAGACATTGAGTCCCATTCATTCTTGGTACAATCTCATTAATAAGGTCACATTCTGCATTGTCTGTCTTTATCTTTCTAATGATCCCTACGGAAAATTGAGGCAGAGAAAATGAGAAGCTTTATTGTGCTTAATATCCAAAGTGACAAGCCTTTGTGAGTGGTGAAATGAGATTCTTCTGCACAGGTATAGTGATGAGGCTTGAAAGAAGCCTGTTGCTGGATTAAACAGGGTAATTGCAGTACAATTAGGTACAAGCACTTAACTCCCCTCTTCCAAATTCTCAATTATAGTAATAAAAATGCTTTTGTTTTTGCCTTTTGTGCTTTATGGCTTACAAATGCTCCTGTCTTCTGTAGCTCAAGAGAAAAAAAAAGTGAGAGAGAGAAAGAAAGAGCTTTGACACATTTCCAATGCAAGTGGTACAGTGTTCTTCATGATACATTATAGTGCTGCTTAAACCCTGACAGCCTCCGTGTAACAGCACAGCTAAGTCTATCACTGTACTTTCCTGCCTTCTGAAAAGAGCTTTGAATAAAATGTAAAGCAACACGCTTGAAAAACCTTGCACTGGTTTTCAGAATTATTTTTGGGACTCATCTGGTAAATCATCTCCCCCTTGCAGAGCACATGGGAGACAGCTTTGACCACAAGCTGAAAACAGGATCCTTATGATTTAGTCACTTTTGTATTTCACAAGCATCGTTCCTAGCAGCAGGCAAAGGAATCCTGATTCCTACAAACATATCCATTATTGGCAAATATTCTCTATGTCACATCTGTGAAAAAAAGATCCCTGAGATGGAGGAAGCTGATTTAGCTCCTTCATTACTTGCAATTCTTTTCTTACAGGATTTGAAGGGCACTTACATTACTTGACACTGTTGCCTGACTGGATGGCTTTAACTTTTTTAAAAATTTAATTAGGAAAAAAAAATAGCCACTGGTGAATAGCAGATACCTTTCTATGTGATTATCTTTATTGCATATAGGTTTGAGTATTTACATAAAGGAAGAATGGGGAATTGCCCTAACCAAATTTTACTTTGATTTTTACCTGTCTGTTGCACTGTTCATCACAAATGCCCACCTTCAGTTCATATCCTTTGCTTTCTTCTGTCTCCCTTTGCTGCTCTACATGGCAGACCTATCTAGAAATCGTGTCTGTATTTTACCGTTTGGTGGTCCCTCTTGATTTTATTGAGTTTTTCAACATTGCACAGTGGACTCCTTCTGGACTTCTTTTTCATGCCTTTCTAGTATCCAAAAAGGAATGTTCAAAAACTGCCCCACAGGACACAAGGCACAGGGGTACAAAGCAGGACAGAATCTTTAGGACCTGTAACAGAACGGTATTTTGGAGGTGTCCACAATTCTTAGTAGGGAAAGAGAAGAGGGTAGTGTTGAGTTTCAGACCCCACAAAGGACAGTGGGATTTCAACACCTTGCCACTTTCCTATAAGGTTAGTGTTCAGGAACCCTCAGGCATATTTTATCCCAACTCTTTAATCTTTTTTGGATGCTTGGTGAGGCTGCAATGCACGGTAAACAGTTGTACATTACTCCCTCAAACATGCTTGCTCCAAATTTTAAGCTTCACCAAGCCCACTGTTCTTAACCAGGTAAGCTTCATGTGTAAGGCCATTCAAGAGGTATTTGGATACCTGTTCAGCTGTCAAAACCAAAACAGATCCTCAGACCTTAAGAAAGTATTACTTTTCCTCATGTGCTTTAGCAAAGAAAATACCTTTCCCACAAATACTATGGACGATGTGGCCAAGTAGAGCAGATGCTCAGAATCAAAACAAATATTCATGTCTATTGGGAGTCTGGCTACAGAAGACACAGTCCTGGAGAGCACTTAGGTATTCACTTAATTTTATTCATGCGAGTAGCCTCAATGACATTAATAGGCATGAGGCTTAAATAATTGCTGGATAATTGCCCTGACTTACAGAACAAAAGAGAAAAGTGAAATAGAAAGGAAAAACAATGCAGAGATTAGCTGATTTTTTTATTATTATTATTTCACTGGAAATTTTCCTTTGTATATCATTATGCTAAAATCTATGCATAAATATGTATGCCTGAAGTTTCATTAAGACACATTAATCCTACATTTTATTACTGTGCACATTTCAGATAAGTAGGAAAAAAGATTCCTTGACCCAAAGAAAAAGTTGATTCTGCCTATCATTTATGTAAAGTTTCAGCATATCTCCTAGATTTGTCACAAGAGAAGAAAAGATTGTAATTAATTTTAAAGGTCTCTCAAAAATGTTCACTCAGTTTTCTCTGACAGAGCAGCTTCTAAGCTTCCGCTGTTTTGCCACCTTTTAGTTATTCCCTACCTTTGACTTTGACTGCCACTTTTAGGGACAACCTGGCATAGCTTCAGTCTCTTCTGGTCAGGTGGCACTGTAGGCTCTTTCAGTTGCCCATAACAATTTTTCACTCCCATTTAAGATGCCCAAGAGCTGAATACTTCCAGCTGCATCTTCAGAGGGGCACAAAAATTCCCCTTAGGTCAGAACAGACAATGGCACCTAGAGACCCCAAGGAAGGTAGAGGTTCAACTCAGTTGACTAAGCACAGTGTCATCTGAGATGTCCCAGGGATTCAATAAATCACGTGCACTAGAGAACAGCAAGAGCTGATGGTGCCCCACAAGTGAAGGGGAGCTGGGACCAAGGATGGCAGCAGGGCAAAGACCTCACCAACAGAGAGGCAGCCCCATGGTATCCCAGCAAAGAAAGCAAAGCAGGTCCAGCAATGGTAACCAGAGTTAGTTAAGAGCCCAGATTGCCAGCCAAGACCACAGTGATGAGGTAGATCTGGGACAGGGGCAGGGATGAATCAACAGATTGCATGGCCAGTCACAGGCATGGCTGCTCATCATTGTATAGATCAAGATATGTCAAGCAGGGACTATTTAAATGCAGCTCCTAAGTGAAGGGTGGGGAAGCTGCTGTGTTCCTTATTTCTCAGACAGCTCCTTGCACTCATCTAAGTTCACCAGGACCCTCACAACATAAGATTGATGACAGGAAAGAGAAGTTCAGGGTAACCCACCGCACATGAGATGACACCAGACACCTATGCTTAGGCAGCTGAACAGGCATATATAGGTATCTAATGCCGTATAAGAAAGCTTCATTGGGCTGGCACAACATATCCAAAGCAGTCTCAGAGCCTCCCCATGCAGGTAAAACACACTAGGCCATTTCATATGTCACTGGATATCTGCACAGACAACTGTATCACACTTCTAGCTGCTGGCCAACTCAATATCTGTGTAGGCTGCACAGAATTCATCTATTACTTTTCTTCTGAATATAAAGTATGGCTTAGTATTTATAGGCATCTGCCTACAGATGCATAAATTCAGATTCTTAATCTGCAAATCTGCCCCAATTGTTCAATACAATTTGAGGAATTCTTTGGGAAAGAGATAAGCAGATGGAGAAAATGGTCTGTAGAGACAGTGGTTCCTGTTCCCTGTCAAAAGACAGAGACATAAGGCTTTTGCTGTTATAATTCTTGTGATCCTAGCTGTTGTGAAACAGAGCCATCTGCATTTACAAAATTAAAATCAGAATTAAATTATAGATTTCATATTTTATATGTATGTGGATATACATGTGTATAAAAAGCAGTGAATTATAAAAGAAAACAAAATCCAACTGTATTGGTGGGAGGACTGAAAGGTCCCAGAAATTTCATTTTGCAATTGTCCTTTCCACGTCGCTACTGCAACAAATTTCTTTGTGCATATGTCCAGTCCTAGCAGGCTCAGAAGTAGACATTGCTTTGTCTTTTCTGGATAGAAGTATAAATCTTCTGGGCTAAAGCTTTATTTGATAAAAAAGACTTGTCTTCTAAGAGGTTATTCTCTTCAGCAGGTCATGTTATAGCTATATGAGAAGGAGATACGTGACAAGAAGAAGATGACTGAGACCTCAGGAGGTGCAAGACTGAGGGACACAGGGTAAGAAGCATCAGACACCCCATCTAAAATCACTGCATGGATATAGCCCCTCCTACCTGCATGCTTCATCTGCAGCGATGAAGACAAAAGCTTTTCCCAGGTTTGAAAAGGAAAGAGTGTTGAAGATTGCAAAGTGTTTCTGTACTTTGGAAGTCAGGTTTTATAGGCCATAGACAGAAACATTAAAACCTCATAAGTGAATGTTTGAAAATCACTCTTTCTTAATACAATGTCATGGTTTAGACATTTAGACTCAATTTCCTGGAAATTGAGGACCAGTCAATCTAGAAAAAAGTTTCCTCCAGCACGACATGCCCTCTCTCCTCTAAAGACCATAATGTCTTTCCCATGCATCTGTCCTTCCTGACTTCTTGTCATGAATCAGAAACAGATGGGCTTACTTTTTCCCAAAAGCAAGCCAATAACCATGGTGCGTGTGGTGCTCCTGCAGCAATGTCTCCTCCTGTCCAACACCTTTGTCTCTTTAGAACTCTATTGTTACAGTTTTCAGAAGATTTGGAAAGCTTCTGTAAATTTTCTGGCCACAGTACACCACATAGATACTTGTTCTCCCAAACACACTGTCAGTGCTGTGTATTAGATCATAAATATGTATTTACATGAGGCTGATGCTGATAACAGCTATGAACCTAATAGAAAATTTTGCATTCAACAAGAGAAAAGATTTTCGTTTTTCATCATCCTGTAAGTCTTGCTCTCAAATTCATTTCTTTCCACTGGATTCAATCTAATATGGTTTGAGAGTATCATAGCAATCTTGATGCAGCACCTGTTGAAAAATACATGGCCACCTCCTGGGGTGTGGATAAAACCTCAAAATGGAGAATAAATAACTTATTATAAAGCACTGGATTTCCAGTTGTTATTTACAGTAATATAAAAGAACTCCCGCTTTATAATTTAGAAACTCCATTGGTTTCATATCTTTATAGTATTTTGAAGACATACATCAGGTAGAAGGAAAGAATAACCATTTACTTTTCCATTAAGAAGGCTAGACGGAGGGGAGTGCTGTGCTTCTTTATATATAAAGCTACTAGACACTGAAAAACTGAAGATGAAAAACCTCATAAAAGTAAATATGGAGCTCATTTCTTTCCTCTGTGAAAGAACTATATTAAAGAAGGTTCCCTGACAACAAAACTTTAAGAGGAAAAAACCCCACAAACTAACCCCCCCCCAAAAAACCCCAAACAAAGATGTACTAAGGCTTTGGGTCAGAGAGTCAGAAGACATGAGCATGAGAATAGATTTG
The DNA here is from genome assembly GCA_013390005.1 of Calyptomena viridis. Taxonomy (NCBI): domain Eukaryota; kingdom Metazoa; phylum Chordata; class Aves; order Passeriformes; family Eurylaimidae; genus Calyptomena; species Calyptomena viridis. The sequence goes on along the minus strand of WEIV01014381.1, from coordinate 70,381 downwards.
TACTTCTGGCCCCAAACCAGGTGGAGAATGAGTTTCTAGTGGGGGTTATAGTTCCTATTGCATGCAAGGTAAAGCACTGGCTGCATTAATCATCCATGGTGTCTTAGTGACAAATTCATGGACCAGTGAGACACCTGACACTGAACTGAGCTTTTTGGCCTCTTGGCCAGAGGAAAATCAAATGTCAGGGTTTCACAGCAAATGGAAACAAAAAACGCAATACAGTGAACAATAACACATAAAAAAAATCAGAAAGAGATTTGAAGATACTCAGAGTAGGTTGACATTTAGATGTTGTATTTCAGTTTCAAAAAAGATGGCTATTGCGTGAAAGCTATGAAATGTGACATTTTTTACCAACTAACACTAAGCTTATTGCTATATCTGATACATACTTTCTCTGCATGTACCTATGCCTGTGTATGAGCACAAGAAAATGCAGTTTTTCATTACAACTTTGCACTGCTTGAAGCAATCACAGTGTGAAGGTCTAAAATTATCTCATATTCTTTCTCTTTATATTGTTTTTGCTGTCCTAAGAATTGGGTTGGCTTTTCAAAGTCACATGGAGAATACAGGTGAATCTCAGCATTCGTTCCTTCAGCCATTATCATGATCAAAAATACAGAAACACAACATCAGCTGTCTGAGGGTGGTGTATGTGCAGGACAAAAAGAATCTATATTCAGGATAGCCAAATTTAGTCTTGTGGCTACATCTTTATTTCTAAATTGAACAGTTCCAGGGAGCCCAATTGGCCGTCCTGTTAAATGGTTTGAACAGTGTGTGGCATGCTTTTTCCAAAAAAAACTTGCAGACATAGTTTAGGACTTAGCATTGGCTATGGTCACATCGGATGCAGCCACCTTGTGTGAAACAACTATCATCCCATATCCACAGCCAAAGGCCTTACCTCTGTTTAGTTTGCCATGTAGTTGTAGACACTTCATGGAGTCATCATGGCATGACCACAGGCTCCTCTAATGTTTTTTGACACATCACATACTGCAGATGCTTCAGGCAAAAGAATCAGTAAAATGCAGTGAAAGACAGTGATTAATTATGTATACTTTTAGTAACAGTTGGGAGCATTGCAATTCAGAACTTATTTATTTGCATTTTAAAAAAAATAATAAAAGAGTTTTGGGAGGATAGTCATGTGCCTGACCACAGATCTGGCACAGCAGTAGATACAGGTCTTACCTCTATGAATCTTGCTCTGTGACCTTGGGACTTAGACTTCATATTTCTGCATCTCAGCTCATCAATAAAACTGCAATGACAAAACATCCTCAGTTCTCAGCTATTATACTCAGCTCATCAGGGCAGTGTGTGAACATCTCTTAATATCATTTTGGACAGCATGAAGCTCATTGGGCTCTCACTCTCAGTTTAGGCCACTAGGCCTCTGGAATACTCCAAACAATAAAGTTGTGTATTTTAAATAGCTTTAGTAAATCATCGATTAAAAAAAGAGTTTTTGCAGAGCTCGCAGTGTGCCTCACCACGGCACATACTGCCAAAACTGTAACAATTAGCTGTCTATCTTAGGTACTTCTGTGGCTCCCAGATCCATAGTGTATCAGCATATGACAAACTTTAATGGGTTGTTGCACTCCATACAGCTGTGAGACTGAGAAGTCAGTGTTAGCATCCCTCTTTTATGACAGTCGATGAGACCCATGTCTGAGTGGGGGAGCCTGGCAGCTTGGGAAGCACACTGCATGGTCCCATTGCCACTGCCCCTTGCCCCCTGTGTCCTCACCAAAAGGAAATCCCAGCATGGAGGATGGAAGGGGCTATAGCATACCCTATCCAGATCCCAAATGCAAGGGGGCGAAGGACCAGGATCACTGCAGAACCAGGATCACTGCAGAGCACATTTCTCCAGCTGCCTGGAGCTAGCCAGCAAGCACCAAATCATTCAGAAGACTAAATGCCACTGATTTCAGGAAGGTAGATTTTAAACACACCTGCAGACCCAGGCTGAGAAACAGATCTGTGCTCTTAAATTGCAGCTGGATCTGATCACAATATAAGACAGCTTACTCACAGCAGCTACAAATTGTGCCAGTTTGAGTGCAATTGTGTGAGCTCTGGGGTTGGCAAAGCCCAAGGGGCTGACTAGGGCTACAGAGGATGTTGCTGACGGGAAAAGCCATTTCTCCTTCAGAAAGTCCAAGGCAGACACTGCAACCTCTAAGCTATTTTTCCTTTTAGATATAATTTCCCTTCTGGGTAGCAGAATCAGGGAACCAGAATTTTGTAAACACCCTTTTCTCATCTTGATGATAATTGGCCAGACAAATTGTCTTGCAGCTTCTGGAAATAAAGTGGTTGCCACAGTTTAAGTTTCATTTAAGTTTTGTTTCAGAAACAAGTTTCACTCAAGAAGCTGTCAAAGTGATCGTCAAACAACTTTGAGCCCAAATTCTAGCAGTAAGTAGCCTGTAATTGTTGCCTGCCTTGTAGAGAGACCAGGAATTGGAAGGGGGAAACCTCTGGGTCCATAGTGGATCTGACATGGATAAGGTAATTTGGTCACTGATTCCTTCCCACTAGGTCTTGAAACTCTAGACAAGGTCCCTGAGCCATTACCAGAGGTGGAGAGGGACAGAAGGAACTGGTGTTTTTAAACCCGTTGTAGAAATAAATGAAGCCTCAAAAGTAATCTGCATTTTGAGAAAATGGAAGATCAACTAAAAGCCAGGTATGTTCTTTTCAGTTGATTTTCCCAAAGAAAATATCTTTAAATTTACTTCTGGGCAAAGAACTGGAGTTTTCCTGGTTCTTCTGCAACATATGTCAGGACTGTCATTATTTTGCTAAGGAGACGCATTGGGCAAACAAGGCAGAGGTAGAAGCTGAGAAAATGGTTGGTTGAACAAAGCCATCCTTTGTTTTCCTGCTTTAAGTCCTTTTAAGCAGCACTTAAACTGAGGTGGACACTAGTTTTCTTTTCAGCATGAGGCTGGAGAACATGCAAGATTTTTAAATGCAGTTCACCACCTTAATCAGTGAGGAAGAATTAATTAAATTACATTTGTCCAGGCTGGTTGTTAAGTTGTCCTGGGTGGCTCAACAATAGTCTTTTCTGAGCCTGGAGAAAATACATGTTTTTACAATTAGATGAAGCAACAAGAAGACAAAGAGATGTGGGAAGAATGCTTTAGATGACAAGAGCTACAGAGACAGAAAATCCCATGTTTGTGTTACTAAGACAGCATGAAAAGAGTTTAAGAAGCATGTGAAGAAAGAAAGAGGACATCAGTAAAGCAGAAGAAATTCAGAGGTGTGCACAGAGAAAACATATAAAGGAGACCAAAAGTATGTTATTACCTTCGCTTTTTTTTTCTCAGTCTGTGATGGACTTATATAAATTTAATACCAATAGCTGCAATATCAGTTGAATATGGAGAACATAGAACCAACTCATTCTACCTCAACCTTCGCTCCAGGCATTCCCCAACTTCAGCTTCTCAGGCTCCAGTACATGCAGAGCTCAGTGTCACAATCTGGAAGCTCACTGATTTGAGAGGTAGTGATTTGAGATTTATGTTCTTCACCAAAGAACATGTCTTCCAGGACACAGATCTGCTTTATCTTTTTCTGGAAAACACATACACATGCATGCACACTTCACTTTGTGTGATACTTTCAGTAAATCTGAAAAAACAGTTACATCTATATTCTTAAAAACAGATTTATTTTATCATTTCAGGCAGTGAGATATAAACATTTTAAAAATAAGTTACTCTTGTGCAACTCCTGCCACCACTGTCTTTTACTTAAGATATGCAAAATTTCCATTGCCTTCATTTAAAAATAAGCATTTCCTTTTACTTTGGGGCATAAAGACTCATTACCTTATTGAGAAATAATTTTCATGGTATGTAGCTCTGAAAATCTTGTGTTGTTTTTTGTGACATTACTAAGTTTTGTTGGTGTCTTTTTCAGCATCCCATTGCCAGTTGTTTATGACAGGGTGAGTGATCATTTGTGTGTTTGCGTGTTTGTGCAAGTCAAGGTCTGTGTAAAAGGGAGCAATAATCCCTTGGCACACACACTTCACACAGAAGGTTTTCTATTATTGTACAGTCTTTTGTCCCACTACTTTACTTCAAGTCTCTTCTAAATAGGAACAACTGTTGCTTCAATACTTTTAGGATCCAATATGACAATTAAGTGTTTGTAATAAATGTTCTTACTCATACAAGATGATCCACTCATGGCAGAGAGGCTCTTCTCAGACACATGAGGTTCATCTCTGGATTGAAAACAACATAATTTCTGTCAAAATAAAAAAAGAAGTCATCAGGGAAATAAAACAAAACTTCAAGAAAATAAATACAATACGGCAAATTTAAAACACAGCTGTACCTTCCTTCTAGTGGCTAGCTCAGCTGGAAAAAGTAATGATTACCTATTTTAATGTGGCCATGGGACCATCACAGAGTTCAGGTGCTCTGCAATTTTCTATTAGCAGAAAACTGATAAAGTTCCAGAATACATTTTAAGTCGGGCATGGACTTTGCATTCCTACATATGGTAAGAAAAAGCCAAGAAGAATGTGATATATTTCAATCCTTATGCTTCTGATTTAATTCCTGTCTTCTGTATCTTTTTATTACTATTAATTTTAATTTAATTGGAAGGACCTGGCCTCCTTTGCTCTAGGCACCACAGACATTAATTAAAATACGGAAAAAAAGATTAAACAGCCATTCAACAAAAATACTGTTCATTAGACCAAATATCAGGGTCCAGTAGGTCATCTTAAAACATTCTTCAAAAATACTGTTCACAGCAACTACAACTGTCATTCTTTGGCCTCTCCAGGAGAAAGACCAAAGCAGAAGGTCAAACAGATTAGAAAATCTGAGCCGAAGACGAGATCAGAGTATTTCTGGCAAAAACCAGCCAGCAGGATGCTCCATCACATCTCAGATGGTAAAGTGCAGATGGAACTTCATTGCTAACCTTAGTTGCCTACGGGAAGGTGAGGAGAAACTATTCTCCCAAAGAAACAGGTTAGTGCTGTGCTGTTACCACTAGCTTTCCTCATTCCCCACAGCAGTGGGTAGGCAGGCTTGACAGTCTGCAGGGCAGTGGTGTATGTGCTCCCATTCAAGGTGTTGGTTGCTAAGTGGACTTCTGCATTTTGCACCAGCTCTCATTCCCAGATGCTCCCACAGGAGATGCTACATTTGCCCTTTCTTAAGGTGGCTGATGCACTGGACGTATCAAAGAAATGACCACATTTATCTCATCAGGAATAGATTTTGTTGTCTTGGGCTTTTCTCAAGGTCTCAGCTTTATTTTAGGTGCATTTTGCTTTTTGTAAGCCAGTGTTGTAAGCCCCTTTTGACACTGATTCTCTCTTTGTACTGTTTTCCCTTCTGGACAAAGGAAGTTATAGTTCAAATCTTTTGAGGACTTCAGGAATAAAGTAGCTGAGCTGATAGCAAAATATACAACCTCTCTTTCAAGACAGCTACTCTATTACACTTTATTGAGATTGCAGTCACTGCATCTATACTTTAGGAAAGGCTGGACTTATAGACTGGTAAAAGTGTTATATCTTGCTAATTTTTTTTAAATAATAATTGCATATAGAATAACGTGCTTCTTTATAAATCAAGACAAGACAATATCTAATTAGCATAAATTCTGCAGAGAGAAACTATGCATCACTATTCATATTCTTTGAATGTGTTGATAAATTGGGAGATAAAGAAAAAAACATTCCTTTGATTAGACAAAGTTTTTGACAGGCTTGCTAACAACATGGTACTCCTGAACTTAGAAAGTCATAAAGAGACAAAGTATGAGTGTGAATCAAGAAATGGCTAAGAGACAAAATACAAAGTAAGAATTAATGGCCAACTTAAAAATTTAATGGCACATGCCTTGAGATTTTACATTGGCACTGGCATTATTTAATATAGCTGTTAACATCTGGAACAAGAAGATGAACGGTAAAGCATCTCAATTTGCAAATGACAATATATTATTTACATAACTGAGATCTCTGAACCATTTCAGGGATTCTCAAAGAAATGTAACATATACAGGTCTTAGCTTAATGAACACGATAGCAAATAAAGTTCACCACTTAAAAATGGAAAGTAATACGCATCAAACCGAAAGTAATTGAGCTGCACATAGAGCATACACTGCTTTTAACTATATTAGGAAAGAGATCAGTTGCAATTTTGACCATGTAACAAAGACTGCACTTGCAATTAAACAAGAAAACGCAATTTAATCATGAGAAAAATCATAATATCAGTATATGAAATAATGATATGGCATTATAATCTTGTATCCAAATCACCCTATTATCTCAAAAAAGTTACTAAAAATTACATGTTCAGAAGCTGGTTGAAAATCATTAAGGGCACAGAGGTCGCTTACGTAAAATCAGAAATGAAAAGATTGGGATTGTTGACTTTGCAAATTAGAAGACCTAGAAAGCCTACACAAAAGCAAATAAAATAATGAATCGCTCAGAAAGGCATATTGCTGGCTCTGTTCTCCTTTTCCAAGGAGACATTCAATGAAAATGAAAGACAATCAATTCAAAGCTGATAGAAAGTAATCATTTTTCATCCAGTGAATGATAAGCCTGTGCAACTCCCTAAAGCAAATCAGTCATGAGATCAATAGTCCAGTAAAACCCAAAGAGGAACCAGCTTTCTTACTGACAACAAAATTATCCCTCCTTTTAAAAACGACTTGAACAAGTATGCCGGAAGGAATAATTTTTCCAAGGTTTAAATCAAACTCTGGTGATTATTGACTTCCTTGGACACATCTCCTACAGCGTTTCCACATGTTCATTGACTTAGCCAGCTTTGGCCCTTTCCAAAGACAAAGGTGGCCTGAATGGACCATGAGTCTGATCCAATATGGCTGTTCTATATATTCCCATCTTTTCATAAATAAGCTTCAAGGACATGGCTGCACATACTCAGTAGGACTCCAGTAAATCTGCAGTATGATTACCTGTCAACCAGCAGTTTGGTATTTTGAGGTGCAGTCTCCATAATATGGCTTCCTAGATAGTTCTTCCTGTGATGCTTCTTCCTTTATGCGTCAGGCTACAGTACCTAATGAAGGCAGAAGATTATATATGGTCAAATAGTTCATAAAGCGAATTTTCTCTCTCTTCTTTTGCTCATTGTGATAGATAGCACAAGTCTCCTTCCTCTCATTTACAAAGATTTTTCTCAAATGAACTATGAATAATTAAAATCTAACTCCATTTGTTCTTTTTTTTTCTTAATTGAAGAAATTAAAGATGTATGTAGTGTGACTTCAAGGACTGCATATGAAAAGATATACATTATTTTATTCAAGTATAGCACTTTAAATGGCACAGCACATATTTTTTTTACTAATTCATGCCTCATTCAAGTTAAATATTTGCGCTATATGTGGCAAATTAAGCTAATAAAAGCAGTTTTATTAGACACTGGTGTTTTTGTCACATCTGCAAACTCCAATTTTTCCATCCTTGTGCTCACTGAGCAGTAACAATTTCTTTCCTCCACTTTCTTCTCCTTTTTTTAAGCCCAACATTGAGTTATTTCATTTATATTATTAATAAGACTGTCCATAGCTAAATGACTGAAATATAGATTCACTATGGACATAAGCCCTCATGCTGCAGGGCACAATCATATTGCTGACTGTTTGGGGTTAAGAAGAAATCTCCCCAAAGGTCTGGTTGTTACAGTTATTCATTAGGAGATTATCTGCATCCTCCCTAGACATATCTCATTATGATGGCTTTTGGAGTGTGAATACTGACACAGACTAATAATTTAGCAGGTTCTGTGCTGCTGTTCCTCTGATCCTAACATGTCACTGTTAGACAACTCATTGGAGATCATTACTGGAGGCTAAAGAATAAGCAAAACCTAATAGGAAACATTTTCCAGATGGATCCTTTCCTTTGCTAATTAATTTCATCTATGGCTAATGGAAAGATGGTAGACCAGTAGATCATTGTATCATTGTATGAATTTGTTTGCAGTGTATTCTTAAAAACTTACAAACACACGGGTGTTAGAATTTTGCATCTCATTCTATTTTAATGGCTGTTCTTCCTATCCCATTTTTAAGGCCTCAGGATATTTATTATATCTTCAGTCAATTATACAAGAAAAAACAGAGAAAGATGAGAAGTTGTCTGTTGAATGATGAATTTCATTGTTACTCATTTCCAAAATCCCTCTCATCAGAATATTTGCAGTTCCTCCTCATCTTCTGAAGTATACCACTACCACAACTCCCCACCATTTCTTATGGCACAAAATCCTTCTTCATTTCTCAAAGCCATTTCCAGACCCCCTTTCTCCACTTTGCTTGCATTCCAGGCAAAAATTACTTGGGCTGTGATTAGTTCAGCACTTCTGCATGGGAACTGACCAGCTGGCCATTGCCAAATGGAATAAATAGGGGTTGAATGGTCCTTGACACAACTTCAGATGGAGCAATGATATATCTACATCTAACCAAGCTGTTGATTTTCACAACATTTGTAGGAATGTTATATCTTTGAAACATTTATTCTTTTGTTGAAATTGGCCCCCAGGTTCAGAAGTTATAAGGAGGAGTTTAACACATAAAACAATGGCATCAGTCTGGTTTCCTTAGGAAACCTGGCTAAAAATACCAAACCTTAAAATTAAGAAAGTGAAGGGCAAAACACATCATAAACTCTACAGTGCTTTCATGATAAACAAAAATACATTATCCTTGCCAAGCACAATGGAATGAGATTTCACCACCATGTAACAGGCTGTAAAGTGCTGACTGCTGGTTGAAGTCAATTGTGCAATAGGAAAGTGACCACTGCAGAGTTAGCAACATGCATAACTCTATTCAACACCCTCAATTAGATGTTAGAAGCTAACATGTAATAAATTAGTGTCTGTGTGATCTGACATGGGTTGTTGTCCTGATCCAGCGGCTGTCTTTACAAATAGGAAATGCAGGTCTGCAGCTCCTCTTTAAGTCTCACCTTAAACACTTGAAGTCTGCTGATATTCACCCGTCATGAAGTCAGACACTTTACTGGAGTTGCCCAAGCTACAAGGCTGGTCATCCAAGCCTCTCATTATTGAGGCTGGAGAAAGACTGACTATCCTGAGGAGCATCTCAAAACAGCTGCTGTGCAGATTCACTCTTTGAAGGAATTTTTAACTCTCTACTGATCAGAAAAAGAAGCTTGTTACACTCATCTCCTAACTTAAGCTTCAAAGATTGGTGTCAAAACTAGGTAGGAACACCATCAACCTTTAAAATGCTTGCAAAAACACCGGGTTTTTCCTTTCCATTTTTTCTTCTCTTTAATGGCACATAAGGCAAAAACTAATCATTTGTTTCTTTTCCTCTTTGAACACCAGCAGCACATATTCCTTTGCATATTGGAGCAGGTATATTAGTTGGACACATTTCCCTTTGCTGGCTCTGTGAAAATGCTGATATACTTCATGAAAGGTGAGGTCTTATATGCATCAGTCAGGCCCAGCCTGTATCTGTTGCAGTTTTGAGGAAACGGCAAAATGTTAGGCAACTAGGAGTCCAGGTCAGAGCAATTGATTTTAACTGGTTATTTCTAGATCCTTCTACAGTGAAATATTTAGGATATAATGTTGTTTCTCTGAAAGCAATAGTTTAAATAAAATATTTAGACCCAGAATAATGCACCTTACCAGTATAAAACAGCTGCAAGTCAGAGTGATTTAAACCCATTTTGAGTCTGAACTAACAGACTGGAACAATTAAAGGGGCAAGAATAAGAAGAATAATCTGTTGTGGCCAGCCTTCTAGAATGATTATTGATGCATACGGAGTGGAGCATGATAGCTGGGCTTCCAGGTGCTGTATAATGCCTGTTCCTTCAGCACAGCTTAAGCACTCGCCAATACCAAATGGGTGCTTACTTTCAAAATTGTATCCTTATATCAATATGCTAAAAAGCTGGCCAACAATTTATTGACTTTTAGGAAAGTTACCTGTCTAGCAGGACTAGCAAGAGTGCACCAAAGTGGTTAATTCTATTCACAGGCTCACAAAGAGCTAAAACTGCAGCTTAACCAAGAGCTCAGAGGAGGAAGAGCAGGATGATTCACTACCAAGGGGAAAAATGGGAAACAGACCATATTTCAGAGGCCACAATCTTTTCCCCATTTCCGTCCAGCACAACCATGTCAGCTCCATTATTCCGAACAGCTTGTTTCCCCTCAGTCACTTGCGATACCGAAGCCTGCACAGGAGCAGAAACATGACCTAATCCATCACCTCCAGGTGTCCATGGGGAGGTCATTCCTTCAATGAAGTTGCTCTCTGCAATGCATAGGTCACCCCACAGCAGAAACTGGGAAGAATGCCACAGGTGTTGCATTAGATGCCATGAATGAATGTGTTTAGGACAGTGGAAATAAAGATGAATGCTCCCTTTTTGCCTCCATGTTATTAAACAGTTTAGTTTAGGACAAACCAGGCTGATAGCCCCCATTGAAGAAAATCCAGCACCACACCTGTGCCTTTAGAGCAGAAACATTTTTGGAAAACGTGCATTCAGGTCTAATCAAAGCTCTTTAAAAGCCCAGCAGGTACAACTAGGATGCAAGCAAATTTTGTCATTTCCACTTTGCACAAAAATCCTCACTTGGAAATGAAAAACAAGTGAGATTCTCATTTATAGAGAGGTCCCTTTACATTGCAGAGTAGTTTGAATAGGTATCAAACATATTGTGTTGCATATATATAGCTAATATGTCTTTGGATGTGTGCAGAATATCTTCTGTGAAAGGAAGCACTTCAATATTTGTTCAGTATTTCATCTCCCAATATAATTTCAATATGTAAAACAAATGTTACTTATACAGCACACCCTTGTAAGTCATACAGATGCAGTTCATTCCACAAAGCAGGATTTATTAGTCACAAATCCTAGCCAGCTTGTTTCTTTTTCTTGTATGCTGTAGTGTTCATAAGACAATTGAGTCTGGGGACTGGAAAACATCCTCATATGCAAATCTCCATAGAAAGCATACCTTTTAATTTATTGTTTAGATATTAGGTGCTGTGACAAGATAAGTCATATGATGTATAATTGGCCTGGTGAGGATTTGTTGGTGTGTATAATGTATACACTTTTATTAAAGTACAAGAAGAAAATTACTTTGTCAATCATTTCTAAGATAAAAAGGGCCTGGAGAAAGCATTAATTCTTCTGCTGTCACTTCTGGCACTACAGTCCTTTCTATGTACAACTACATTTTTAAAAATATTGCTACTGTACTTTAATCATAAATAATTCAGAAGTTTTCTGATCTCTGATTTGATGCAAAAGATGGCCAGATGTGTTCACACAGGCATGCGCATGTGCACACGCATCAAGCACCCAAGATGTCAGTTAATAATTCATAATTAAAAATCCAAATAGATAAAACAGATGGGAATGACATTGCTGTCCCCATTTTGTCACAGGAGATGTAAACCCCATCAATAGATATAATCAACCCAAGTCAATACTGGCACTTCTAGTACACATGTATTATCAATACACAAAACCATTTTGTATCTCTGTTGACGTCCTTCCGCTTTGTTGGAGATAAGAAGACCTATTCAACCATCATTGGAAATAAAAGTATTTCTTTTGCTTTGCTTATATTTCAGCCTCATCCACAAAAGGATTAGCTTGCTCAGAAACACCTACGGAAAGCATAGGGAAAAGGAAGGTCTTTCTCTTGAAACACAGACCTGCTGTCCAAACCCTTTGATTTCTACCCATCACTGCAAGCAACAAGGTCTCTCCTCCTGCCTCCTTGTTTCATCTCCTGTGTCAGCTTTTATTTGTTTCTATGCTGTTCTTGGGGACCATAGCAAACTTTGTCACAAACCGTCCACAAGATAAACTCACGCATCAAAGTGGAAAAAGTTTTGTCTTTTGGCATACATGGAACAGATCAACCTACAACTTGACTGGAATCTGCTAGGATTATATAATGAGCCAAGAGACTCATAGGGCAGCACTTCTTTGGGTCACTTTCCAACCATGCTATTTACGTGCATACACATATATGAGTATACACAATCAACTGTTGATCTATGTCCAGCCTGGGGTAGGGCTTTCCAGAAGATGCCAAGACAGTTAGTGACCAAGGACTAACCCACTCCCTTATTTATTGGCCACCCATTTTGTGATCCATTCACTCAGTGCCTGAAGTAAGCCTGGCCAGGAGGTTGTGAGTTCACGCAAGCAACTTCAACAAAAAACATGGATCCCAGGGACCTTCCTGGACACAGGCCTGCTTCCAGAGTAAAGAGCTGATTGCCAACACTCCCTTCAGACTCCTCAGGATGTATCCTGAGGTCTGCAGCTCACAAAAATGCAAGCGTTTGCCTAAATGCTGTCCTAGGGCAACTCTGACTAAATCACAGAATCACAAAATCATAGAATATGTTGAGTTGGAAGGGACTCACAAGGATCATCAAGTCCAACTCTTAGCCCTGCACAGGACCATTCCCAAGAGTCACATCATGTGCCTGAGAGTATCACCTAACTGCTTCTTGAACTCTATCAGTCTTGGTGTTGTGACCACTTCCCTGGGGATCCTGTTCCAGTGCCCAACCACTCTCTGGGTGAAAAACCTGTTTCTGATACCCAACTTAAACCTCCTCTGACACAATCTCAGGCCATTCCCTTAGGTCCTATCACTGGTCACCACAGAGAAGAGGCCAGTGCCTGCCCCTCCTCTTCCCCTCACGAGGAAGTTGTAACTGCAATGAGGTCTCCCATCAGTCTACTCTTCTCCAGCTGAACAGACCAAGTGCTCTCAGCTGCTCCTCACACATCTTCCCCTCAAGGCCCTTCTCCATTTTCATTGCCCTCTCTCTCTAATAGCTTAATATCTTTCTTATATTGCAGCGACTAAAACTGGCACAATATTCAAGGTGAGGCCTCACCAGTGCAGAGCAGAGCAAGACAATCCCCTCCCTTGACCAGCTGATGATGCTTTGCCTGATGTCCCCCATGGCACAGTTGTCCCTCCTGGCTGCCAGGGCACTGCTGATTCATATTCAACTTGCCAGCGACCAGGATCACCAGGTCACTTTCCCAGCACTGCTTTCCAGTATATCATTCCCCATTCTGTCCATAGATCCAGGGTTGCCCCATCCCAGGTGCAGAATCCAGCACTTGTCTGTTGAACTTCATATGGTTGGTGATTGCTGAGTCCTCTAATTTGTTGAGATATCTCTGCAGGGCCCTTCTGCCTTCAAGGCAGTCAACAGCTCTTCTGATTTTTGTATTGTCTACAAACTTGCTTAGTATTTCTTCCAGTCCTGCATCCAAATCATTTATGAAGATGTTGAAGAACACAGGGCCTAAGAAGGAACCAGAGAGGAGAGAGTCAGAGCCATCCCAGACAGTCTGGTTTGGCACAGCCTCCTCCATTTTCTCCTGCCACATCACTTCCCTTTCGCAGCTAAATATTCTTTTCCAATGAGTTGCTTTCTTTGCATGTAACTTTTGAAGCATTTATGAACTTGAGTCTTTAAAAGAACTGTGAAATAGCACAGCATCACATTGCCTCCTGTACTCTCCCCCAGCCTGGCAGAAACCTCTGGATCTGCTCTATTGAGCGTGCCAGCCAAGATGAGAGAGTAGCTGACAGTAGCCACTGGTTTTCATCCTCTGGATGCAGATGGAGGGGAATAAATGAGGATTTTTTTTCCAATATGATTTACAACTGAAGACAGATGGAATGGGATGGTTCATTTCAAAAAAGCTCACCTTCCCCAACACCCCAAACCAGGGGACCTACACTCAAAATGCCTCTTGCAAATATTCCTTGACAAAACGTAATGCTGGGACCATGCCTGAACATCATTTGAAAGCATGATGATTTATGCAAGCTAAAACTGTACCAGGGCCTGCGATAGCAAAACAAAACAACCTGCAGTTTTTCAGTGCTGAGACCTGTGCCCTGACAGTGACTTACAGGTGTAACAGGCCGTTCATGTACAAAGGGGCTGGAGCAACCTGGTCTAGTGGAAGGTGTCCTTGCTCATGGTGGAGGGGTTGTAATGAAGTAGATTTGGGGCTGGAGCAACCTGGTCTACATTCTGTGATTCTATGATTCCATGATTCTGCGATTCCACGATTCTATGCTCCTCTACTGATTCCAGGTACTCTTCACATACACTTTCACTGCCCTTTTCTACCAGTATTTTTCTATTTTTCTCCTCCATTTCCAAAACATAGACCCAACTCTGAGCTCTTGATCCCACTATAACTATGTCTATTTTCCTCCTGCTGTTTCCTCCTCCTTCATGTCCCAGCCATTTGTGCTGCAGTAGACCCCAGCTTGCCTCACTGTCTCACCCAGGTTGCTCACTGGGTTTGAAGCCTTTAGGGTGTAGAATAACCCTCTGGTGACAAAAAAGCATATAAACATTTTTCAGAAACTAACAGTTTTGCCAAAGGAATTAACTGTATGCAAGGACAGCAGTTCCCTGAGACACAGGCAATTTATCTGCCAAACTTTAAGTCCTTGCCTGAATTAACAACTAAAAGCAGAACAGGCAAAAACTCGCTAATAAAACAACTGTAAGATTTTTGTTTTAATATTGGCAGAAAAACATATTTTCCCTGACCCAGTTTTGAAAAGTGCTGATTCATTTTTTTTAAAGCTTCCTAAAATATTCAGCTAAACACAGACACTTTTCACACTTTTTGAAAGTTTTAATCCAAATTATCACAGTGTTCAAAAGTTATAAACCACTGAAAACAGAATTCAGCAATGATAAAAACTATTAAACTTTAATCACAGGCCTTGCTGCCGTGGTTAATCCCCAGAGAGGGTTACTACACCAATAACAATTTTTAAAGATTATGGAATTATTTATTTTTATATTCCTTGACTTGGAGATATTTCTGGTCTAAACATTCTTTAATGACTAATTATGATAAGTAAATCCAGCACTAGTAAAAGTTATTGCAGCACACACATCACTTAGACTGCTAGATTTTGCTAAGTAAAACAAAATTCTTGGTAAGGGAACAGTGGGAGAGTTGCAGACACCTTACTCTTATTCCTAAGCTTGGATTTTCTTCCACAGGATAATTCAGTCACTAGTAGGCTGGTAACAGATTCACATTTCTGTACTAAAATACATTATTTTGTTATATTTAAACAAAAGAGGGAAAAAATCAGGAAAAAATATATGTACATTAATTTTATTGCTTTTAAAGTGCCATAAAGCTGTGAACATCATCCCTTCACTGCCAGAAAGATGGGCTTCTCTGCATCATTACAAAGGAACACACATTTCAAACTAAAAAGGAAAAAAGGTGATAAATCTGCTTTTCGAGTATCAACCACCATTTTTAGCATCATTGTACCAGGCAAATGTATTCTGGTTTTTTAAACTTTCAAATTAGAAACAAGGAATAGCTGGTTTTAACTTTGTTTAAAAGCTGACCAAGGCTATATTTGCTTCATTAAATTCCCATTCCCATCTGCTTTTACTTTCACACTGTTTCTAAATCCTAAACAAAAGCATTAGTCTTCTCTGCTAGTTATAACAAACCACTCTTGTCAGTTATTACGCTCTTAACAAAAAAATCTCCACCCTTGAAAACTTGGCTGATAGCTCTATATAAAAAGCAACACCACTACGAAAAAAACCCAAACAACACAACAGAAAAAAGTCCCCAAAAACCCAAACTCCCAGCCTTTCCAAACAGGCCAATATATTTGTTACAACATCTTTACCGAGTTCATGTATCTTCTTTATTGCTCTTCATAAACAGGCTATTGGATCCTTTGGACTTCCAATGTGAAAAATGAAAGAATTTCCTCCCATTCTTGCCTCTCTTATCTCATAATTGTTTTGTTCAGAGCAGTAGGAGAGACCAATATAAATGTCTCTGCTGTTTTATTTGCCCTTTTCAAGCTCATTCATACTTTTCTTGAGGGCATTTTTTTCTCCTTTTGCTTTTGAATTTGTATCTGTTTATTGCTCTGTACACACAAGCGAGCTAAATTGGTTGAGATTTTATTCCAGAGCTTATGTAACACAGATAACAGACCAAAATATTTAACAGTGAGATTTCACTGTGTCTTGTAATGATGGTATGAGGTAAAAAATTTAGGGATATGTTCAGCCCCAAGGAATACTTGTACAACAGAACTTATGTTCCCAAACCTGTTAATCTTCTGAACATGCCACATCAGTCATCCTTCCCTCCAGACATCCTGGGCTATGTTGTTACAACCCTTGTTCTGAGCTCGTAAAGAAAAGGATGCAGGAGAAGGCTGGATACCAACAGCTGAATGCTCTGTCCTGCATGATAGGGTTCACAGCTTGTGCACATCCTGAAGTATGAAAAGTGTAACTGGAGAAAGCAAAGAGCTGGTTTCAGGAAAGACACTGGTTTTGCACATCTTCAGGAATAAAAATTGTGGTGTGGAGCTTCAAAGAAATCCCAGGATAGGGCACTGGTTCTATTGGGTTTGCATAGTAAGGTTTTTGATAGTGGGAGGGCTACAGGGGTGGCTTCTATGGGAAGCTGCCAGAAGCTTCCTGCATGTCCTACAGATCCAATGTCAACCAGCTCCAAGATGAATTCACTGTTGGCCAAGGCTGAGCTCATCAGCAATGATGGCAGCACCTCTGGGATAACAGAAGTGAGAAGGGGGACAAAAAATAGCTACACAGTTACAGCCAGAGAGAGAAGTGAGAAGATGTGAGAGCAACAGCCCTGCCGACACCCATCAGTGCAGAAGGAGGAGGAAGAGGTGCTCCAGGTGGCAGAGCAGAGATTCCCCTATAGCCCATGGCAAGGCAGCTGTGTTCATTCAGCCCATGGAGGTCGATGAGGGAACAGAGATCCACCTGCAGCACATGGAGGACTCCATGCCAGAGCAGAGGGATGTCCAAAGGAGGGGACCCCGTGGGAAGCCCATGCTTGAGGAGGTCCCTGGCAGAACCTGTGGCCTCATATAGAGAGAAGCCCATGCTGGCGCAGGCTTACTGGTAGGATTTGTCATCCCATAGACGACCCACACTGGAGCAGCCTGTTCCTGAAGAATTGCACCTCATGGAAGGGACCCAGCCTGGAGAAGTTTGTGAAGAACTGCAGCTCATGGAAAGGACTCCGCTGCAGGAGTTTGAAGAGGACTGTCTTTCATGGGAGGGATCCTACTCTGGAGCAGGGGAAGAGTAAGAGAAGTATTCCCTCTGAAGAGGAAGGAGTGGCAGAGACAGCTCGTGATGAACTGACCACAGCTCCTATTCCTGATGAGGAATTCCTGTGCTGCTTGGAAGGAGGAGACACAGAAAATGGGGAGTAAAGTTGATCCTGGGAAAAAGGGAAGGGTGAAGGCATTTTAAGAGTCAGATTCATTTCTCATTATCCTACTGTGGTTTGATTGGTAATAAATTAAACTAATTTTCCCAAGTCAGGTCCATTTTGTCCATGACAGTCACTGCTGAGTGATCTCTCCCTGCCCTTATCCAAACCCACAAGACTTTTGTTAATTTTTTTTTTTCCCTTTTCAGATCAGGAGGGCAGTGACAGAGCAACTTTGGTGGACATCTGACAGTCAGCCAAGGTCAACCCACACACAAGTTAAATCCATTTCCTGCAGTGGATGGAGCCTTCTTGCCATACAACTCTGCTAACCAAAGTAGACACAAGCTGTCCCTGCCCTCCTTCACCTTCCTCTCTGTAGCTGAGGGAAAGCTCTTTCAGTGTCTCTAGCAGGCAAAGGTTTAGTCAAGACCATGGGTCAGCTTAATCTGTGCACATACATATATATATATAAAAATTTATATTTGGAATTTGGAATTAAAATTCTATACTAGACTCTAACATTCTCCCCATAATTTTTTCTTAGCTGAAACCTGGCACAGGACAAAGTCTATGCCTGTGTTTTCACATGACAGCGTGTAAGGTGTAAGACTGGTATGGGAATAAAGGTGTTATCCTATTAATTATACAATAGAACATGCATTGAGAATCTAGACAAGGAATTGTGGAAACGATCCTTAAGGGAAATTGTCATTTGGTGTTTTCTTCTATCCTCTTTTTTCCTCTGTAGGTTCTTATACCACGTTCACATCTGTAGCATCCAGTAGAGCATTAAGCAATGTGACTAACATCTGTCAAATGTGTGGTGTCTGCTTGTGTGAATACTTACTTGGAGTGCTCCCGAGGCTTGGCAGCTGGTTATCTTTTGTGATCTGGAGATCAATCAAGGGGGACTTCTGCCAAATCAGAGATTTCACACTCTTCTTTATACTAATCATAGCCTCTCCTACTGCAGCAAAAAACAGTAAGTTGAGGGACTTACAAACAGAAGTATCGACGTTGCCCAGAATGGTTGGGCAAGGTGAGCCCCCTGGGGACTGGTGGACAACAGCATCCTGTGCTGCCTCGTGAGGTGAAGGGCAACTTCAGTTTTGGCTTTAACTGGCCGTTTTGTGAGGGTCCAGGGACATTTCATCCAAGACGTGGGAAAGATTGCCTGAAGTTATTAAAACCTTACAGTAAGAAAGATATTAAGCTATTAAAGAGCATTCAAAGGAAGGCAACAAAGATGATGAAGGACCTTGAGGGGAAGCCTTATGAGGAGAGGCTGAGGGCACTTGGTCTGTTCAGTCTGAAAAACAGGAGACTGAGGAGAGACCTCATTGCAATATACAACTTCCTCGTGAGGAGAAGAGGAGGGGCAGGACCTGAGGGAATGGCCTGAAGTTGTGTCAGGGGAGGTTTAAGTTGGATATTAGAAATAGGTTTTTCACCCAGAGAGTGGTTGGGCACTGGAACAGGATCCCCAGGGAAGTGGTCACAACACCAAGACTGATAGACTTCAAGAAACATTTGGACAATACTCTCAGTCATATGGTGTGACTTGAGCATGGTTCTGTGCAGGGCTAAGGTTAGACTTGATCATCCTTGTGGACCCCTTCCAACTCACCATATTCTGGGATTCTGTGAAAACTGACAGTCCTGCTACTGCATGATGTGGGTGACAGCTCACATTCCCATGGCCAGCTCTTCTGTGATCATCAGGCTGCTGGATAAGGCAGATCAATAACTGTTTTAATAAGACAGAATGAGAAGAGGAATACAGATAACAAATAAATCTTACATCCCTTCAAACAGTGTCATCCCATGTTTGTGCAGCATCACACAGATTCTGGATGGATTTTGCCATGGCACACTGCATGAAGTTGATCCTATCCAGGGAAATAAATATCACATTTTTGGTCATTTCAACCAATATATAATTATCTTAATAGAAAACCACTCTATTCAAAGGACTTTTGCATGACAACTTCTCACTGCACTTTTCAGTAAAGGCAAGGCTGAGCAGGCAGTGTAATTGCCAGTACTGGAGGGAGCTGCCTGTGGGATTGTTCTCATCATGATCTGCCTGAAGTTGTCCTGTAACCAGGGGATTTGTGCAGCACAACACAGCCCAAAGGCCGTACTGGATGTACAGCATGGCACAGGCTGCTTGGGTAACTGCTATGTGGAACACCAACAATCACAATGTGCAACCATCAGCTGGTCAAGATCAATACATTCCACCCCTTGATCCAGATTATATTAGTAAAATGTGAACTTCTCAGGCCTCGAATACAATGGCCAATGGAGCAGACAAGGCCTGCTCAGGATCTCTAATTCCTCAAACACAACACCTTCTTCACGACTCCCAGTACAGGCAGTAAGGGAGGTGGTTTTGGGAAGGCCTCCCTGGGGAGGGAGGAGAGTTGGGTGGCCGGGTATAACTGCTGCCCCAGGACACAGCACTACATTTTCTGGGTTCTTTCCTCCTTCCTGATCTCCCTTCCAGGCTCATCGTGAGTCACAGAAAAGCTGTTGCTGCCCCAAACATGCCTGTTATCACTGACACCATCAAGATACACCATTTGAGTCATTTAATGGCCCTGCTCTCCAGTGAAAAGGTATGAACAGCCTTTTTATGGCAATACAACCTTGGTCATCATTGCAGGAATGAGGATTTAGTCATCCCAGATCCTAAATTCAGAGATATCTAAATCCTACTGACTCATATTGAATAACACTACTGAGAGAGGGTGTGGGATCATGACAGTGAGAGGTCTCCTGACAGCAGTTTCCTGTCAGTGCCTGCTGCAACTGTGCCTTGCAGCAGGTCTCACACCATTTAAGCTCATTACCCTGGAGCTCACAAGGTCCCCAAGACAAGAAAATGTATCTTGTGGCCAACAATGTCAGACACGACAGGGGGATCCACAAGTATGAAAATGGATGTTTGTCTCATGTGATGCCTAAGAAATTTATTTCAAAAACTGAACTAAACATTATATCATATAAACTTGGTTCTATCATTTATAAAGTACTTAAAAAAACAGTTACTGGAGTACACTTATTTAATACAACACTGAAATAAAATACCTAGTAAAAAATTACCTCAATTAGCTGAAACATTTTTCTTCCACCACTAACCTAAGACATACGTAAAATTTTATTATGTTTAATGGCTGTCTGTGCTCCTGCTGTAATGATTTCAAGCAGCTCACTGAGCTGTGATGTTTTGCCACATGATGTTTAAATGGAGGGCAAGACACTCAGAGGAAAATTTCAAAAAGAAACGTGACAAGGTGGTGGACTTGAGAGAGGCAGGGAGGTCAGGAGACAAGAGGTAGATTTGTAAGTCATTGATGCAAAGCAGTAGCTGAAGTCATGTGAAGCAGCAGGCTCACTTTTAGGTTTTAAATTAAAAAAGTGAGCAAAGGACAGTATTGATAATCTGCACGTAATTGGCTGGTTTTACACATCGTGCCAGAGACACTGTGGGATGTGCCTTCTGGGATTCACCTTAAATACTATAGAGTTACTGAGCAAGGAGACAGAGGGTGTTTCTACAGAACTACTTTAGCTCTGGTCATGACTGTGTGCTTGAAGTAAATCTGATTATCACCTATAGGCTTATAACACAAGTAGTCTCAGAGGAGGCAAACTGAATTCCTGGAGGGCTGAATTAAACCAAAGGATGTGCTCCAGGTGCTTTCCAGCTGCCAATAAGAGTCCATTTCCCTGCATGAGTGCAGGTCCAGTCCAAAATAAAGCCTCCAAACTAATTTTAGTGTGGATGCAGGGTCTTCAGTGCCACTCCTCTCAGTGTTAAAGCCCTCTCCTGCAGTGCCCCACTACTTGCTAATGTAAGCCATGGTAATATTTTTTTCCAACTTTGCTGTAGACTTCCTGAATGGACTCACATAAATCACTTCATTTCTCTCTGTCTGTGTCCTTCATATACAAAATACTCTTAATACTACATCCTACGCTCACTGGGACATGGAAAGGGTAAAATTGTCAACATACATCAGGCACTCAGACACCATGGTGACAGGCATCCCTTTACGAGGCAGGGAAAACACTGAAACGGTATTTGACTAGTGTTCAGTAAAAGAGATGGAGACCTCACCCTGCACACTGAGGTTAAATGTATGGACCAGACTTCTCAATTCAGTGGCCTGTGCCCTTTTTAACACACTCTGAAAAACAGATCCTGCTGAAAAAGAACAAAACATAATCAAAAACAAGGAGCGAAAGAGACAGTGCTGCCAACTCTGAGTGGTGGGTACCTCACCTTACTGTCTTCACATTCTTTTGAGATACCCTGGGATATTCCTCCACTATGAAACTGTATAATGTTATGTCATTGCTTCATTCAGGCAGTAACAAAAACCAACTCACTGTACAACAGCAAGAGAAGTCTCTCTATGCATTTATCAAGGGTCTGCCATCTAATCTTTTTGCTTGAAATCTGGTCATCATTTTTTGGTGGTGGTTTTCAGGCTAGTTCATCCCTGTATTTAACCCAACCATGTTGTGCTGTAGAATCCATTTAATTCAAACCAGAAACACTGGTGTGATACCACATAACCTTGAAAGATTTTGCTACACTCAGCAGAACTGCTTAGTTTATGTTCTGTAGCAATCATCAGTGCAAAGGCTACTGATTTAAATGTAAATCAACCTTTTCACTAAAGGAGTGCTATTCCCTCCAACTTCAACAGCAGTTCTTCCTCAAAACACCCAATTGTACAAACACTCCAACAGGATCTGTTCTTCTTCCTGTCACTAACTTCATCAAAGCTGCAAACATTTGCAAAGCATTAGGTAGCAAACTGTTCAAGCCCTGTATTAAGAGGCTGTGTCCCACCTATAGTTTTCTATTTAAATCAGTAAAATTCCTGAATTAACTCAAAAAGACAGATTTTTGGAGCATTCACTTTGACATACTTTACCAGCTTTTCTGGGAAAACAGTCATAGTATCCAAAGATTTTCTCAGCTATTGAATTTATGTTTGTTTGCTTGTTTCTGCTATTTGCACACAAATCTCTTTCCACTACACTTGAATGATTGAAAAGGGAAGATCCACACTTCCAACACCAGGCTGTAATAGCATAAAACATTTTTCTGCTTTGCTGGCACATCACATTACAGAGGCTGTCTGTAATCTTAGGAGAACAGACAATGTAAAAAACCTCCCTGCTTATATCAGACCTTGTTATTAAATTTATATCCATTTCTCATAATAACCTATATTTCCCTTTATCAGAACTCTGAAAAATAACTCCTCGTGCAGGACTTGAGCATGGCATTTGATACAGTCATCAGAGCAATTCTGATGTCCTGTCTCAGAGACATGGCAGAGGATTAGTGGGATTGTGAGTAGATGGCTTCAATCATTCCTCACAGACAATACTCAGTGAGTCATGAAGACTTTTTACTTCCAGGGCTATCACCCATGAAGTTTTGAAAGAGTCCACCTAATTCACTGTTTGGAAGAAGACCCTTACTATGAAATAGTTCAAACTAAAACACAGGCAATACACCGTAGGCACCCAGCTCTAGCTGGAATTGCCTCTACACCCTTGTGCCTCAGGTCCTGACAACAGAGCTGGATGAGGAGCTGATGAGGCGATGAGCTGATGAAGGTGAGTTGAGCTGCCAGAGAGGAGCACCGGTGACCTCACTGCAGCCATACCAACAGGAACAGCCATCTTTTCCACTGCCCTGCTGCCCCAAGGGTCCTGACACCTATCATAAAACCACAGCTTTGAATGGCAAACAAGGATCAGCCTCCAGATAGAACTAGAGAAAATGGGACCTAAAGCAGCCTCTCTCTGCTATCAACTCTACCTTGCCTTCTTGCACCTCTTTTCTGGGATAAAATTAAAGACATCAAAGCTAAGCACTCAGTCAGCACTCCACTGATCAGAGGCCTGGACTTCTCCCAGTCCAAGAAAACTGTCTTATCAGATACCTTCTCTTCCTCAGCGTAAGTCTGGGAACATTTATGCAGAATATTAATATCTTAATTCATGGGGTTTGCAGAATACCCTCTGCTTCTTGTCTACAGAACTTCAAAAGAACAATTAATTTTAAATAATGTAATTGAAACAAAGACTCAAATGCATCTGTAGCAGAGGAAAAAAAGGAAATTTCATCATATGTGTGCATGGAAAGGTAGCCAGAGTACTCACGTTCCATGAGAGTGATCCCTTGGCATCCAGTTGTCCAGTTACTGACAAATTAAAACAGGGATGTCCTTTCTCTTGTGGTGTAGTTCTAAGAGGAATGTTTTAAAATATTTCTTTTTTGTCTAGACCTAATTATTCATCCTTCTTACCTTTTTATGAAGCATAGCTATTTCAGAAACTCTTACCAGGAGTGTCACATATTATGTTATACCTACCAACAAGACAAAAAAAGATTTTCTTCTTTGGAATAATCATGCTTTTTTGAGGGATTACATGGATGTATCTTCATCGTTTTGTAGACTTGGTCAGCACAGTCTCGAGGCAAGGTTACATACCAGAGACACAAAGCACTTATTACCTTCATATTACTTCAGTAAGACCAAATAAAAATGCATTTTTTAAAATATTTTCAAGAAAACATACATTCAACCAGCCCACCCCATCGGCCTTTAGAGTACATTCTTGCCAGAGCTCTCTGGTGGCACAGAAATTATTTTCACCAGAGATTTTCTTAGGAGGAAAATGAAGAAAAGACCTCCAGCATTCAGCTTGGATTTGTGTGATACTTTTAGCCCTTCTACATGGCAGAGTGAGTTCACATGCCTTCCAGTTTATGCCACATGCCTAAAATTTGCACCCTGAGCTGCTGAATCATGTTCTGCCTGTATTTTACTTTTCAGAGCTCAGCATAAGCAAGCCTTCTGGAATTTGGACAGACTATATTCCTGATGTTTCATATCAATCATGTCCAGCATCTCCAAGATAAGATGGCCCTCTAACATAACTCTGTCACAAAAGGGACTGAGAAAAACCTTACTTCTCTACATATCTTCCCATACACATCTGCAATCTTTCATTAATCTCCTGAGTCTCAATTTAGACATGAATCAGAGTAACTGAGACATTCCTCCTCCACTTTGCTTAGGGTTTTAAAGTGGGAATCTACTCTTTAATATCAAGATACTGAGCTAGTTCTCTAGATGCTGAAAAATTATGACACTCTTGCTACATGAGCATTTGCAAGCAGAGGATCTGGCTCCCCAGTTTGTATGGAGCTTCAGTAAGCCTAAAAGAGCCATTATCTTTACTACCCTAGTTAACACCTTGGTTAATTTAAAGATTCCAGAGTAAAACAGCTCCCATGACTCTGTAATAAAACTGCAGTCCATTGACTATGAACGTTTATACAGCTAAAGTCAGAAAAAGTAGGTAATTTACAATGACATCTCCTTTGCCTTCCAGTGAAGACACCTAAACACCTCTAGCAAAATAGTTATCCTTAAATTGTTCATGGTTGACATGGTTATTCAAAGAATCACAAGCCACAGTTAGAAGAACAGGTAATAAGAGAAGAACAGGTTCTTATTATAGCTGCTCTAGATGCAAACAGGTAACAAAGCGTGGTCTCTAGGTTCTGAGTTTATAGTCTAAGTAGACCGGATGAGAAAGGAAAATGTTTCGCTCCACTGAGGGTAAACTGAGCCTTAGATAGATAAAGTGACTTACTATGAGAAAGGATTTCTCACATCCAGAAACTTAAATAGGATCTTTCAAGGTGCAGCTCAGCACCTTAATTAGTGGTTCATCTATCTTCTATTCTCCTTATAAACAAAGTTC
Source organism: Calyptomena viridis (assembly GCA_013390005.1). NCBI lineage: Eukaryota > Metazoa > Chordata > Aves > Passeriformes > Eurylaimidae > Calyptomena > Calyptomena viridis. Next base: position 45,189 of record WEIV01014381.1, on the reverse strand, counting down.
TTCCTGTAATATAAAATTCTTCCTGGAGGTCTAAAAGGTTAAGCTATTTAAAAAATGTGATTTCTTAAACCTGGCAAGATTGGTCCATATTAAAAAAAAAATAAAACAACAGTAACAAAACATAAGTAGCTTTTATATCTCCAAAGCAAAGCAGAAAATACTAGCTAATTCAACCTTACAAGACCCCTATGAGTTAAGTACAGGCTACACTACTCAAATATGCTTTTTATCCTTCCCTCCCTCTCTCTTTCTCTAAACGTGCAACCAAAATTACAAACAAGGTGAATAATCCTTCTGGTAACCATGGAAATCAGCTGTATCAACTACTGTAAATGGCAATATATCCAGCAAGTCCACAAAAAGCAGACCTACTCCACTCTCCCAGAAAGTTTCCGACATGCAGACACAATGTCCTAAAAACTACTTGAATATTTAAGCTGAGCAACCTGTTGCAGGCAATATTCAGGAACTGCCCTTTGTAAACTTGTTTTAGAGTTGAGTAACCAACAAGTGGTTGCTTAGTAAAATCCAATCCCTATGCCTATCTATGTTTCAGACATTGTCTGGTGAACACAGCCCCAGGCCTTACTCTTTAAGAACCTGTACCTTGAACAGGATAGCCTGTTCCATGACAACTCTTTCTATCCAGATGAAATTAGCATCTGGACTGTTAATAAAGATTATGACTCAGAGAAGTAATATGTAAATGAATGGGGCCAGAAAAACAATATTTCAAGGTTTTGTTTCACCAAATACTTGTACTTTCCCGAACAATGTTCTCTTCACCATTTTAAGCAGATGTGGTTTCACAAGAAGACACTGGGCAGCACCTCTAGGATACAAACATGATTTCCAGCCTACTGCAGCTAGACCATATCAGTACAAGACTGACTAATGCTCTACTTTTTTGATTACTTCAGCAGAAGAAATACAAAAGCCAGTCCTTTCCACTGAGTGCACTGATGCAAGATTACAGGCACCTCTAACTCACACAACCTCGTCCCTTTTATATGTTCTACCTCAAATGTTTGGGTTTTTTTCTTCTATTAATCTTGTTTCCTTTCAAAATTTAATTCCTCATTGTGCTTTGTGGCCACATGATGACTAAGGCTGCTGAGTTTAATGACATGAAACACTTTTTATGTCCTTTCTGTCCCGTGAGGTTAAGACTTCTCCTATCTGGAGTGGTAATTTTTCACATAGCATCATAGAATGGTTTGGGTTAGTGACCTTAGAGATCACCTCATTCCAAACTCTTGTGCCATGGGCAGGGACACCTTCCACTAGACCAGGTTGCTCAGGACCCCATCCAACCTCGCCTTGAACACTTCCAGGGATGGGGCATCCACAACTTTTCTGGGCAACCTGTAGAAAATTTCTTCTTAACATCTAATCTAAACCTGTCCTCTTTCAGCTTGTAGCCATTTGCCTTTGTCCTGTCACTACAGGGCCTCACAGAAAGTCCCTCTCCAGATTTCTTTTAAGCTCCTTTAGGTATTGGAAGGTGCTATAAGGTCTCCCTGGAGCCTTCTCTTCTCCAGGATGAACAATCCCAACCCTCTCAGCTTTTCCTCACAGGAAAGGTGTTCCAGCCCTCTGATCATCATCATGGCCTCCTCTGGACTGACTTCAACAAATCCTTCGTAGTGGTCACATGCTAATGACCACATCCTAGTGGTCAGCTAAAATGTGGGCTCCAAAAGGTTGAGGAGGGACTTGAGCAAGCTAAAAAGAAATACTTTAAATCCAGCAAGAATTTGTGACAGACAGAATATGGTTCTGCTGCCATTTGATGTGCCAAACTTCACCTTTTGGTCTCCAAAAGCTTGTATCAACAAATGCAGCATACCTGTCCTGTACTGCAAACCCTTCTGTTATTTAGACAAGCATTATAGTTGATCTCAGTGAGAGCTCAGTCTGAATCTACACTGCGTATGTCTGTGCTCGCTTTCAAGCAACAATTTGCATAATGGTGTTCATTTCAAAAAAAAAAAGGCTTTACAGGCTTTATACTCACAAGACCATCTCTGGCTGGAGAAGACAATAAAACAGAAAACAGAATGTTGGCCACCTGTAGAAAGAAAGGAAGATTTGGACAATACCAACATTTGGGACTGAAACCCTGGGTTTATAGAACAAAGATCATTGGTAAAGAGCTACATAGAAACATCCATCAAGGTCTGTGTAATGATCCAATTCCAATGGAGTGGATGCCAGACAGGGATTTTTCTACACAGAAGTGGCCAAATCTCAGTATTCAGGTTTAATTCTGAAGATAAATGCATAGCATCTTATTAACTGACCCTCAAATCCTGGGAGATTCAATGATTGAATTAAAGCTACTAAACATGTACCTGCAATTCTAACAGTTGTTTGCAGCTGGATTCTTAAAACACCAGCCTTCCACAGCAGCTCCTCTGTGCTCCCCCATGTCCTTAAATACAGGGAAATTTGCAGATTTTAATTCTGTTCTAGTCAAAGTAGTCTTCTAGTGCCCCTTGCTCACCAACAGCACTACCAGTGACATGATAAATATCTCTCAGGTATCATTCATCTTCTCCTTTTTGTTATTAAGGTGAATTGTGTGTGCAGCATAACATTTTGTTTTAAAAGGATTTGGGATTTTCAGGGGAGAAAGGAGAAGATTGATAAAATTGTCCATTCTTATTCTGGAGAAGGCAGGTAAAAAGCAGGTGCCCAGAAAAGTGGGAGGTGATGAGGTTTTCAAAGGTCCTTAGTCCCTAAGGACCTTTTTTGAGTATGGAAAAACCACACCGTGAACTCATTAGTGCCTGAAGAACAGCAGAGCAGGGGGGAAGGAGGCTCGGGGTCTCACTGATGAGTGATTTGTGGAATGGGTTCACGTCCCCAACGTTGAACCTGGGAAGGGACACGCTGAGATAAGCAACTGTGGGCGGCGGGCGGCCGGTGGGGCCGGGCAGGCAGGAGAGCAGTGGGCAATGGGCAGTGGGCAGGCAGGAGCCTGGCGGGCAGCGGGCTGAGAGCAGGGGGCAGGCAGGAGCGCAGAAGGCAGCGGCAGGCAGAGGGCAGACGGCAGCGGGCAGGCAGGACTGGGCAGCGGGCAGGCAGGAGTGGGCAGCGGGAAGGCAGGAGCACGGCGGGCAGGAGTCGACAATGGTCAGGCAGGAGCGTGGCGGGCACGGAGAGGTGGAGGGCAGCGGACAGGTAGAGGTGGACAGCGGGCAGAGGGCAGCGGGCAGGCAGGGGTGGGAAGCGGGCAGAGGACAGCGGGCAGGCAGGAGTGGGCAGCGGGCAGAGGACAGCGGGCAGGCAGGAGTGGGCAGCGGGCAGAGGACAGC
>WEIV01014381.1:20462-41730 GCA_013390005.1 Calyptomena viridis | reverse complement strand
CGTGCGCAGCCCCCACCCGCCCCCCCCACCTGCCGGCACGGGCAGAGCCGCGCAGGCAGAGAGAGAAAAGCGCCGAACGCCACCAAGGGCTATTTTACCCTTTTTTAGTTAACATTTTACCCTTTTTTAGTTAACATTTTACCCTTTTTTAGTTAAAGCGCGAGCTTTGCACACACTCCGAAATGGCACACAAATTGTAAAAAACATTAATCCTTTCATTATCGTACTTGTGTAGGACTGTGAAATGTATTGATACGGCCAAATTAAGGCAAAGAGTGTTACTCTTGATCACTTAATGTTTATGCTTTTGAATTTTAAGTCTTTGACTGAAATGGGTTTCATAAAAAACTGATATTGTATGATGTTATTTAAACTTTACTGAACGTAGCAGAGGTCAGATCAGACACAGGCTGTGATGACTGTGGCATGAAACAAGGAAAATGAAAAAAGAAGGAAATAATAAACCCGGTATTCATCACAGGCAGCAGCAAAGGAGGGATCTAAAGAGGAGAGTTTGGTTTGTCTGATAGTTTCCTCTGAAATGCAAATATATTTAACTGTTTGTAAAGGGAACTAATAGCACTTCTGCCTGTGAGGGGAGATTTCTGAAACCTGAAGATCATGTTTATGAAACAGAAAGGTGAGGGTAAAATCTTTGATAAATCAGGAGCCTTATTTCATAAAGTCTCTTATTTAAAAAGATACAGTGCTATATCACTGTAAAACAAGGGGTATTTACAAGGCAAAAATGTTGACTGCACTACAATATTTTGCATGGCTTCCTATAACTCAAAAAAGAAATATTTCAAAATAACATTTTGTGGGCTCTCATGTTTTCCTGAAGACTCATTTTTTGCTGCTCCTTTGGAGACGTCTATAGAATGTGGAGAGATCAAGAATTAAAAAAAAACCAAAACAAAACCACACAAAAACCCAAAACAAACAACAACAACAAAAAACCAAAACCAAAACTAAAAAAAAAAAACACCACAAAAAGCAACAAAAGCATAGTCCCTTACCTTAATTTTACTTAGATCCTGATTCTACATATGGATACATACAGAGAAGAAGAATTTCATTTCAGTACTGTAAATATTCATGTGTGTCTCCCATGGCAAGTGCATCTCAGAAGGAAAGTTCCCAAAAATTGAAAGACACATCAAAAAAACAAGCAGAACCATTTTGCATCTGTTCTATGTACATAGTGAGGTTATAAGTTAGTGTGCAATCAGGAACCTTTTCTAGTGGAACCACAGATCTCCTGATTAGAACTCCTTCGTACAGAAATGGAGGATGTGTCTGGTAGAAATGCTGGATTCTGTTAAATTCAATCATTTCCCTTTTCAGTACCTGCTCCATTGTCTCCCTTTTCAACTTATGGCATCTGTGTTAGATCACAATCACTGTCCCACAAAGAAATAATTCCAGTATTGACATTTACAACTTTACATAGATAGACCTTAACAAGGGCATTTGGGTAAAGTGTGGCAGGTGTATAAAGATAAGGGCATAATGGTGCACATGCTATTTAAAGCAAAAAGGGAGGAAAAAGAGCTGCATGCTAGCTCTCAATAAGATAAAACATCCCTCTCTTAAGGAAGGAAGTGAACCAGAACTGATCAGAGCTGGAGTCAGAGGAGTTTCGGAGCACTGCATGTCTGTGAGGAGGGTCATTCCAGTTCTTTTGGAAATCGATTACATTCCCCAGCTACCTACTGTTATATTGCACCAGGATATTATTGTACAGTCTTGCTACAGAGCCCTCCATTATAGAGCAGCTCTATTGGCATTTCAATGTTCAATGAAGGCTAGAATTGCCACAGAGGTTTCAATTAAAGAAAATTCAAAACGAAAATGGAAAAGGAAAAAAGAGGAAAGAGGTTGGGTTGAAAGTTTCCAGCAAAGGTATTTATGGCTGTCTGTCATCATCTCTTTTTTTCCTCCTTTCTCCTGAAGGGAAGTCTAAAGTGTCCATTTAAAGTGACATGTGTTTTGCAGAGTTCTTGGAGGAACACAAATGGCATCATTGTAGTGGTGTAGTAATAAATAAAAAATAGGTATTTTTGCCTGTTTGGTATAAACTCAAGATTGTCCAAGTTAGAAGGGGGTAAACTACATTTACCTGTGTTCCCCCTTGGCTGCATCACTGCAGGATGCTACTAGGACATATCGAAAGTAGTTATTCCATCTATAGCAGGCTGTAATCATTATTTTTTCTAACTTCTAGTCTGGTTCAAACACCCCATGGTACCCACCACAACCATCGGACTCCATATATCCTTTTATAAACTGAACTGTCCAGCAGAATGGGTGTTTACTGATTACTTCATGCACATCAAGATACAAAACCAGAGCACTTCTTGAGTTAGCAGAGAACACAGTTGCTTGAAAAATGTGGCTTAGGTTTTCCTCTACTAAGGTCTGATATTTTTAATGTTTTATCTTTTGTATTCATAGTCTGAACAAATTGGGTTAATTGCTTTATTGGCTGTACCAGACCCTATATTTGAGTTCAAGATTAACATTGCAGCCAGTTTCCAAGGTGATGGCCATTTAATTATTGTTTATGTAGAAGTGATTAACTAAATGCCAAAAAAAAATCCTAGCTAAAACTTGAAAACAAGAAGGGTCTGTAAAAAGCTAAACAAAAATCTAAAGAATTCAGGCAAGCATGTGAGATCCTGTCTATAAGGGAGTTTAATTCCCTTAAACAATTTGTTGTCAAGAACACCTTGCTGTTTACAATAAATTTACACGTCTTTAATTGCACTTTCACCACTCAGTTACATTCTTTAAAACTTTCCAAAAGACACGCCTGGAGTGAGAGGCTGTCATGGAGGGCAACAGGAATAGTTGAGAGGGTTCTTTTAATGCACAGGTCTCTCTTTAGTCCTTATTTTTACATCTTGATTGCATTTCACAATAGCAACCAGGCACTCCAGGCAGTGTTTTTAGGGCAATTACTGCAATTCTTGGGTGGTCACTCTGCCTTAGATTTCATGCCTTATAAAACAACATGAGGTGTGCTATAATGACTCAGAAATATACAGCCTTTCATGTCCTATTGCTTAATTAAGGAGGGTGTTTTTCAGTACAGATATTATTGCTAGTCTGTGGTTTTTAATTTTACTACACAGTAAAAGCACCCTAATTCATACCAGGAATGGGCAAACCTGCAAATTAGTGCATTTTCTGAATTAGAAAATAAGTGAATAAAACTGCAGAAAGAAAATCTAAATGTGACCACAGCAATATTAAAGCAAATGTGCTCATTTATCCAGGGAAATATAGCTGAGTCTCATTCTGCTGATATTTAATAGCCTAACACCTTGGATTTTTTTAAATATAATGAGACTTCAGACCCCAGCCCTACAATGAACTCCCTGTGTGCAGACTCCCCCACAAACATGGATTTCAGCAAGGCCTCCCAGGAGAGCTCTCTGAGCATCACTTGTGGCTGTACTGAGAACAGGGTAACAAGATATTGTAAGGACTTGTTGAGACAGCAGGGTTTTGTAGCAATTATAATTTCTGTGAGGTGGTGAAATAAAAACCAGTGATCTTCCACTGATTTTAACATTAGCTTAAGTAATGTAACTTTTGAAGCTATGCCTAATTTTTTATAGACACTGATAAGCAGATAAGTCATAAAATTTGACCTACTTGAATAAATATCTATAATCTGACCAACAGTGTGCTGTAATCTCCATTTCTCTCTCTCAGTTTTATACAAACCCACCAGCCTTTTTGCTGGATATATAAAATCACCAAATGTACTAACAACTCACAGAGTAAGTGCACTCACTAGCCCATCTCCCTTTCTCCCCTTGACAGAAGTTAACAAAACTGTTAGTCCCAACCCTCACCTGAAACTACTGTGACTCCAAGAATGAAAAGTAAAATTTCTAACAAACGTCAGCAATGCCAATGCTCTGGGTTCAAAGCCTGATATTTGAAGGCACTGGGGCAGCATGTAATAAGTACAGGGACTGTAAAATATTCTCCAACTAGATCCCAATGTCTTGTTCTAACATAGTATTCCTTGCTGAAGGCCAGTTTGCTCTATCACTTTCCATTGGCTTTGTCTGGGCAGCTCTGCCTGCCTCATCCCTCATATGAATATGGCCTAACCCACAGCACTCTTAGGAGCTGGAGGAGATGAGCAACATCCACCTATCAAAGCTGTTTAAGGCAACCTTTAGTCAAGTTGGCCAAGTTGGCCACATGAGATTATTGGCCAAGGCGGCTGATACATCTTTCCACCAAGGCTCTGCACAGTTCTTTTCAACTCATTCCAGCAGCATACTCCAAGAGCTCGGCCAGCATTGTAGTTTTCATCCTGCCTTTGGAGAGTTTCAGCTCACCAAACTCCTGTCTGCACCTGGCTAGCAATGATTAACACTGAATTATTGTCCCTCGTCTGGTGGAAGTATGTCTAGTCAACAAATAGCTAATTGCCTATCTACTAGAGAAGTTCATGGGGTCATCTTCAGAGCTTCAGACAGAAATCCTGAATCATCCGTAGACAGATTGTCCAACTCATCACAATGGTAATTCCATAATTGCCTGGTTCGTGGTATTTTGCTGCTTTTTTCCAATCAAATTATGCTAGTTCTATGTTAGTAATGCTCTAGCCTGCACCAGCAACTTCTGGGCATGAAAGTGTTACCCCATGGAGAATAAGGGATTTGTCACCTGTCTAGGAGCCAGGTTTTATTCCAGGTTCCTGAAGAAGCATGTGGTGTCCCTTCCCAAAGTGAAGAAATACTATAGTTGTGCTAGAAGAATTATTCAGTCCTCTTCAATCTGAGGTCTGACTATTTGGGACCATGAGCCCCAAAATTACTGAATACTTTTGAAAATTACTTTGGGTCTCTGACCCACAGTATCAGTTATCTTAACAGCCTGTCTACAGTGCAGCATGAGGAAATATTTCTTTCCATTGACTTAAAATTTATATGCAACCTATTTCAATGAAACATGCTTATTTTTCTCTTCCCCTTGGGAAAATAGTGGGGGAAACAAAAAAGAAATAGCTGCTCCAGTTTTATTTATGTTCTCTGTAATCATAAATATCTTCATTCAGTCTCTCTTTTACAAGCAAAACAATACTGCAATCTCTTATGCCAGGTCCATTTCTGCACTCATTGTAGTCAGCAGTCTAAATTTATATGGATCTCACAAGGAACCAGAGTAGGCTCTGTGTATAAGGTCTCCTTCTGCACCTCACTGTGTGCACTGAAGTAAACCAAAAATGGCATATTAACATCAAACTCAGCTGGAAAGAGAGATAAGGATATACCAGCATTTTCTAAATATAAAACAATAAACAGTTTTAAAAGGTGTTACCAATAATGGATGGCTTTTTAAGAAAAGTTACAGCTGCACTAAATGTGACTTTCTAAAGCAGGCCCATGTGGGGCTCTTTCTTTAGTAACTTTTGCCTTAATTAATATATTGTACTAAATAATCTATAATATTCATTAACAGTATAGACAGCAATATAATTCAAATTATTGATAATTTTTCACTCCCGCAAGAAAGAAGATTTCTTCGTTATAGCCCCAGCCTTATGGTCTCTGTGAGTACTCAAATTTGCAGTTTCACTTAACAGAGAACCACACAAGCCTTAGGATTTATCCCCAAAGATTTTGCTCAGGAGCGACAGGGTGAGACTCTCATTCTACAGAATATGATGATGTGGCACACGCTTCAAATCAGTAAATACCACCGTTTAGGAAAATACACCTAAGACAAGAAGCCGTAGGCATGTGCTTATGTGCTTCCTCAAATCAGCCTGATTGCTGTATTTTCCCTGAGGAGAAGATAAGGTTTGCAGACACAGGTCCCAAATTTGGACCAGCCCAAAGATTATTTTAAATGCGTCTTTCCTCTCCCTCTTTTTGCTGAAAGAGATGGGTTTATTGCACATCTTATTCCTATCCGCCTCTATTAAGCTTTTTATAAAAAGGGAAAAAAAATAATTCATCATGCCAGACGTCTTCTTGGGTTTAAGATCTTAACAAATGAGGACACAGCTGGGCTACTTGGTCTGTGGATTTGCTAGCTGCAGGATTAAGTCCAGCTGAGCTGAAGTTTATAAACCAAGTTATTGACTTTAAAAATTCTCATACCGCTTATCAAAACACACCACATTGAAAGAACGCCCTTCCCAGAATCAAATGTGGCAAAGCTTTCTCAATTATAGGCAGCCTCTTCTCATACAGCCACCCTCACCGTAACCCTCCTAGTCTCCTGCATCTATTTATTTTAAGACTCGCTCTCAAGTCACTGTAAAAAATACTCTTTTATATTTCCTATCCCAAATAAGCAGGTTCTGGGCAGCAAAAGGTTGGTTGCATACAGCCCAGCATTGAAAATGGAAACAAATAGTGCCCCAGCAGGCATCATCCTCCCCTGGCAAAGCCCTGGCCTGCCATTAGGTGCTTCTCACCTAAAAGGATTTTTTTCTAGTCTGAAGTTGGTACAGCACCTTTGCACATTGCTTTTCACTAAAGGTTTGATCCAGCTGCCATTAAAATCAATGAAAAGGCTCCCATTGACTTCAAAGGAGTTGAGATATACAGTATATTGCAGTACATGAAAAATACCAAAGGAAAATAAAATCTCTGTCTTTTAGTATATACTTTCAATTTTTATATAGTCTTCATCATAACATTGTTCTGAGGGAAAGGGACTACTGGAAAATTTTCCAACTCTGTCAATACTGAAATCTGGAAAAAAAAAAACCATTTTTTTTATAAAAGAAGACACTTGCCCATTTATTTCAAACTGCACTTTTTCTGTCAAAAATTATTTTCAATAGCATATATGTGAGTAGTTTAAATTCTAAACTACCAATAAAGCCAGGAAAGTGTTTTAAAACAGACCATCTTTGGAGCCATACACTTACTCATCAGTCACCAGACTTTCTGTGACTTTGAAGGCTTAATAAAAAGAAAAACAGGTTGGATATTAGTGCTTTTATTGCCTGTGTCTATAGGGAGGATCCCAGTGCCTGACTCAGTCCAGCGCTCTGTGACAGACATAAGATGGGATAACACATAGAGGAAAGAGACGGATTTATTTGAGTACAGAAAGCTTGGCAAGAAATCCAGCTATGAAGCTTTATAGATGCATATATTTAAAACACCCTTCAGCAGCTTTATATGCCATTATAGTTATTGCATTTTTCATCTTTGACCTATATATGAATTATTTAATTAGAAACTTCAATACCTGCATAAGTTTGAAACCCTTCCACTATTATTCTTACCCCCGCCCCCACAAAAAAAAAAAATTGCACCTAAGAGAATTTCCCAGCAGTCAAAACTTCTATGGAAAGCAGCAGTGCAACCAAAGTAAGCTAGATTATTCAGGGAATTTGAATCAGGCTACGCTTTGGTTCAGTTTACATCTGGCTTTCCTTAAATGTAGTGACCCAACATTTGGTTATCATTTAGTGAATAACATTTACTACCAAATTATTCCCTCTGAATTCTGTGGAATACAAGAGAAAACACCTTGAAAGCATCCAGACATTTCTCTTTTTTTTTTTTAAACACTCATTTTAATTAATTCTTTGGTTTTAAAATATTTTATAATTCAGTATGTCCAACAGGTTTTTCTTTTTTCCCACCCCCAGTAGACTACTTTGAAGGAATCACAAGCTGCTGAAACTCTACACAGGGAATTTGTCCATTATGGAAAGGAGATCACAAAAGCGTTTCACATCCTGCTGTTCAGAGAAAGAACAAGTCTATTTCTACCTCACATGGCAGGGTCATGCGCGTGGTGAGTTCAAAGAAGAACAATGGAAAAATACTCTGTATATCAGATACAATTATACGAGACTATAATCGACTACAAACCCGTAACTTACCTAAGAGATTCCTGCTGACCTTCTCACAGAATGACTCCACCTGAGGAATTCCCATGCACCAAATGATTCTACAGGTAAAGGATCTTTCCTTTGAAGTTCACCCCTTGCACAGTCCGGGAAACAGGCAAGACAGCATCCTTCCTTAGCACCTCAACACAGGAGCTGTGAACTTCCCCTAAAAAATCCTGACCTGCTGGAATGTGGGATGCTGCTGGGAGGGCAATACATGCACCTGGGACACTTGAAGTTTCTTCCTTGCAACCACTGTCCCTCCATCGGTGCTCAGAAGACCACTTAGAGCTCAGGGACCCGATACAGGTCTGCAGGACTTCAGTCTGTACTCAAATCAGTCTCACATTTTGCAGTCAACCTCGCTGTCCTCCTCATGTGGGCATGGGTGATGTGAAATCACCACCAGAATATACTGCATTGCAACACACTGGTTTGTAAAACACTTTTATCAGTATCTACCGATAAAATACTACTGGGAGGTGACAGAAAGCATGCTGGAAATTTAGGATTTGGAAAAATTTAATGATTTCTTTTTTTATATTTTTTTTTCCTCAGAGAGGAACACCCCCATTTTATGGAAATATATCCTGCTTGACACCAGTCAGAAAAAAAACCAAGTTTGGGTGAACGGGTGAACGGCTCTGGGCTACAGCTGATGCAGCTCCCAGGACAGCTGCCCAGACACTAGGCATAAAGGGAATGGCTGTGTTAAAGAGAAAAGCCCTGATGAGTCTGTTTGATTTGGAGTTGTGATAAATAATTAATGCGAGTCACAAAGAGAAGATAACATAGTAGTTTTTGCTGACTCTAATGTCAAAATGTTTCCTTTTCCCTTCACTTCATGTCTGAGAAAGCATTGCTGTTACCATCTCACTTTAACCAACATCACTGTCCTGAGAAATGCAGAAGCTGGAAGCAAATAATTTGGGGACTCCAGCCCCGGACACACTAACCCCTGTGCCTAACACCACATGAGTAGCTGAAGACCAAGGGATTACTCCTGAAAGTCAAGAGACGCACATGTGCTTTTCTGCCTGAGAGTTTCTGACACAAAGGAGTCCCAGCTCCCCAGGACGCAAGGATTAGATTTCATCCCTTGTGCCTAACAAGATATTGCTCTTTAAAACAGTCAATGGTACACAGGAATAGGAAATATAAATGGCAATTCTGAGGGAGACAAAGATTTTTTCAGTGTAGTAATAAGTATCCTGAAACAGCCTGCACTGGTGAGTGAACAGAGGATTAGATTTAAATTCGACATTTTTAATGTACATTTCTAATCTTAAATTTCAAAAATGATTAGCCATTTATAGGCTGAATAACAGCTTCTGCACTCATTCCAGCTAGTATAAAAATCATAAAGGTTAGCAAACTGTGTGGATCAGAATATAAACTAATCGGCATCTGGGATTAGGAAGAAATCTCCTCCAATTCATTGTTAAAGGCTTCCTCAAATATAGAACAGAACCCATTATTGTTTGGCTGTTAATAACTCAAGTGACATTTGCCATATGCCATCAAAAAGCCTAGGGTCAATATGGGTTTTATCTCTGTTAAGGTCTGCAGATTCGGCCTCAAATTTTGAGTCCACAATTCAATAGGGAGCTGAGCATTCCAATTTTTAAACAGTTTTTGAAAATGGTGGCGATTACTTGGAAATCGTATGATGCCAAGGTGCAAGGGAAGAAGTCACAGAGGAGCAGAAAAGAAGGAAATAAGATTTTGACATAGGCCAAATATCAAAGTAGGTGATCCTTTTTCTCTTCACCAACTGTGCTAAAGTTGTCTTTTTAAACTAGAATCACTGTGTATCTCCAATCAAATCATATTCAAAGCAGTTATTCTAGTACGTCTCTAGCTGCATTTCCGCAGTAATTTAGGTATCTTATTCATATGCTGAGTTTCTGAAAGAAAGGGAAATAAACTGAAGGAGTTTTTTTCCTGTAGTTAGAAGTACATTGAACATATGACCTCAAAGTAAGGGTAAGACTCAAGATGTTTCCTATTGGTTTTTTCTGGAATAAATGTTGACAGCCTTATATAGGTGAAATTAAGCTTCAGTTTCTTATGCTTCAAAACCTCCAGCAAAGTCATATCTTGTACAAGAGGGGACCTGGAAGATCATTTCAGCGTCTCTTTCTGAAAGGGCCATCTCTCCTGAGAATTAATGAGATGTCTTTAGGGATGGTGATAGTCCTTTCCCAGAAGTACAAGTTGGCTCCATGAAATGGGTTTTTCTAGAGCTGCCAAGCATCTCAGCTAGGAACAACCCTCACACCACAACATCTCTTGCTGCAGTGTCTGCATCCCATGTGCCTGCAGCACAGACCTACTGCCTCGCCTGCATCTCTGGACAGCCTACATTGTCCTTGAGAGATGCTGGTGGAAAGGCTATAGAATGATAGAATCACAGAATGGTTTGGGTTGGAGGGGACCTTAAAACTCACCTAGTTCCAATCTCCTGCCACGGGCAGGGGCACCTTCCCCTACATCAGGTTGCTCATGGCTCCATCAAACTGGCCTTGAACAGTTCCAGGGAGGGAGCATCCACAACTGGGTTGAAAAGTTATATTTTCCCAAAAAAAGTCCAACCGCCAGAAGTTTTTCTCAGGTCTACAATTACCATCTAAAACCAGAAGTTGGTCTGTACTCTACCTGGCAAGGGTTAAGGGAGGATCTTTAGGGAAGAACATAAATCAGGGAGATTATGCGGCAAAACCTCACTTGCATGCCTTCCCTCGCTGCAGCTAATTACAGCAAATGGATTTCTTAAGCCAGCGACAGTGCCTCTGTGTTTAGCAGCTCTCCAGTGCTGTTTCGCCTTCGGGAATTCATTCGAGCCCCTTCTGAACCCACCTAAACTCCTGGCATCCAGAGCACTCAGTGTTGTGAATGCCCTGTATCGAGGGGCTGGCCAGTACAAATCACAGCAGAACTCCCTCGGGCTGTTTAGAAGCCGGTGCCTGCTGTTTGCCTGTGCTGGCCCCAAGTCCAGAGGTGATGCTGTCACATGCCTGGAAATGCTGCCAATCATGACGCCTGCCAGAGCAACCAAACATGCTCCATTTTCAGGAATATGAGAGGTTATTATGGTTATTTCTTAACACTGAGTGAGGGTCTGCAAGCCTACAGCCCCCGTACTATGTGAAATAAAGGGTTCCCAGAGGTTCTTCCCTGGGTTCCAGCCAGCAAAAACACCTGCTCACACACAAAGCTCCCCATTCAAGCCAAAGGGACGACACCTGTGAACAGAGTCACCTCTGCAATGATACCTGTCTGGCTTCCCAACTGGGAGAAAACATGCTCCAAGCTGCACCAAGTGATTGATGTGCTCCATGCTAATATTTGTTTCATAAGTCATAAATCTGCTTTGCTTACATGGATCTGGGGTAAATGTAAAACAACCACTGCAGGTGGAAACTGCCAGAATTTCAGCCATTGCCAATGAGTAGTAAGTTACTGTAGTTTGAATAGTTTTTATGAATTACTAAATCAAAACTTAAATTATAGGTAACTTTTAGAAGACATTAGTATGATTTCTGAGCCTCTGAATACCATCTAGTTATATCCTTTGAGCACTGAAAATTTTTAGCCATAACATACATGGGCCTGATGCTGTGAAAGGTGAGAGTCCTGACCTGTTACTATTGAGGGTTCTCTTCCTGGGCTTTACATCTGCATATAATCATTGCTAGAAACTAAGGTGGGTATTCACAAAAATAATTTTGATTACTCCTGAAAATAATTAAGATACGTGAGATAAAAGGTAATTTCATAGAAGATAATCCTAATGTCATAGGATGGCTTGGGGTGGAATGGACATTAGACGTCATCTAGTTCCAACCCACCCTATGCTATGAGCAAGGACACCTTCCACTAGACCAGGTTGCTCAGAGCTCCATTCAGGGCTGGGGCTTCTCTGAGCAACCTGTGATAGTGCCCCACCAACCTCACAGTCCAAAATTTCTTCCAATGTTTATTATTAGACATTCAAGAATGTCTAATATCTATTATTAGACATGTTATTGTTGTCTTATTCTTCTAATGTCTATTATGGAAGTAAAAAGACAGTTTTATATTAAACACTCACTCTAAAACAGTCAGACTAGTAACAACTCATCTTTTCAAGACAGAAGGAAACTTAATGTCTCTCAAAAATACCCAGATATAGAATGAGACACAAAGAAAAATGCTTGGCAGAAATACTACTGTCTCCTTGTTGAGGAGTATGATGGAGAACACTCAGATGCGGTGCCTCTGTCCAGCCAGAGTGCACAGGGAATGTAATGGAAAACACAACAGATAGGATTACTTGTTGGCAACACTCAGGCTTAATTAATTCTGTACGTGATCCCCTAGAATACAACCATTTCCCTAATATTCAAATACAAGGGGTTTTAAGATGAAGAAAACTTGCATCCAATTAAAAAAGGAAGGAGGGCATTCCCTTCGTCCTCACTGAACAGGCTATGGGATTTATTGCATTGTATTGTGCCATTTCAAAATGGTTGTAAAAGTCTGTCCCTAGGCATAAAACCTGCTCACTTACTTTGTAGCAGTGCATCAGCTAATGAGCTCTTATTTGCCTTTCCAAATTAAATTATTCGTTACAGGTAGGAGGAATTTGGCAGTAGTAGGTTAAAAATAAGAGAGTAAAAAAAGCACATTAAGCAACTTTTCTAGTCTGTTCTAATTCAAAGGTACTTCACAGTTCTTCTAACACAGAAGTACTAAACTCACACATCAAGTAAAAGTTGCTGGCAAACTCCAAGGAAAAGGTGCCCTTTTCTTTGACCGTCACTCAGCAGCAATGCTGCCGCTTTCCTCTGCCTCCAGTGGTTATGTCATCTCTGAGGTCAGTTTTCTGCTTCTTGAACATGACTTGGCTGTTTATGAAACGTGAAATCAGCATCAACAACCCGTAGCAACTTCAAGAAAGAAGCCTTGGGCTAACAAATAATAAAAAAAATCCTTATTTTTGCCCACAATGAGAAAAATCTACAGAGCTGCTACCTAAGGGCTTTCATTGCCTTCGGCACAGAAGGAATACACATTTAGAGAGTGCAGGCTAAACATTTTCACTCTCTGAGCTCATCATTTATTTCAGTGGCAGATGTCCCTATGTGAGACAACCTCGCCAGTCATCAATCCCTCTTTAGATTAAACATGAAAGAGGGTCTATCCTCCCATCATCACAGGGGAGATGTACTAATATGGCCCAAATTAATGTCCTAATCATTCCTTGACAGAATAAAATTTAAAATATCCCATCTCTATCACTCCAAAATCATACAGACTGAGTCTGATCATTTGAAAATCAGTGTTGGTCATCAGGGATCTCAGGTTTCAACCGAATTTTTCACAGTATTGGGCACAAATATTGCACTGAGGCAGAGGGGAAGAGGAATGAAAGGAGAAAATGGGGGCAACCTGGGTGAAAATCTCAACACAAGGCAGTTCAAGCAAACCCCAAATTCTTCCCAAATATTTAGTTACAGAACACAATTTTCCTTCAAGAGAGTGCTCACAGAAAACACCATCTCTGCACATACTTGCTTGAATACACACTCGTATGGGTTTTCATTCTCATTGTTTACTGGGGCCCTGGTTACCTTCTCCAGACAATTTACTCATATAATGTGGTTTTTTTCTCCCTCTGGCTACCATGAAACAAAGCTTCAAAAGGGGTAGGCAGAAAAAAAATTCCTCTGGCTAATGTTTTTCTTTCCTAAATACTGAGGAATTCTACTTCCCTGGCACCCTTCTCACTATTTACATGTGTGTAGCTGTGTACATACCCCAGCTTACTAACCTATGCTCTGCACAAGGGATATAACTGAATAGGGTTATTCATAACTAAACTCTCATACAGCTCAGTCAGTGCTAGGATTTTAGTCTGTGCTCATGGAGCTGTGATTAGTCCTAGAGAACATTATGAAAATCAACCTGGCTAATTATTACTCCAAATAACAGAGACAGGAATGCAATAGAGTTTCCAGGAAATACTGTAAGAGAAGCAAAATTTTGGTGTTTGCATTTGTTTGTTTGTAAATGTTCTCATTAGCTCATCTGTAAGATTTATGCTCCACGTAAGAATTACCAGGGGGAATTCTACAGACTGTTAAATGAAAGAAGTCAGAGAGATCATCACATCAGTCTTTTTGGATACAAAAGCTTCCGAACTTCCAAATGCTGAAATTTTGTGCAGAATATTCATCACAACTTTGTTAATCATACCCTTATTGACTATACAAACTATTTATAGAAAATTTCGCAGTATTTAAAAACAGAGTTGAGAGCGTGATCTCCTACATATCTCAAAGCAGTATGTTTTATCCCTATTTTAAACCCCCAAATCAAACCACAGCAGTTAAGCCCTTGGGAGAGTACACTTATGTAGGAAATGAAATGAACCTGCCTCCAATCTCAAGACCTTTGCAAAAGCACAAATGGACTAAATGAGAAACATCCAGATGATCCCAGTGTGCACAGTGTGCCTTATGCACTGTAACCTTCAGGACCCCTGCCAATCTGACATGAGGCAAAAGACCTAATCAATTTAACAATAGGAATTAATTTTACCATAAATATGAAAGGAAAACATAGCACTGAGGCACCTATGATGAGGGAAGGGCACAGCAGAACAGTGGTAAAAAGCCACCCAAGGCCAGCTATTCATCTCTGATGCTCCAGATAAATGCAGAAAAATGAAACAACTTCTAAATAACCAAGATAATGTGTGGCCAGTTTCATCCAAAAGAAAAAATAAATCCTTTCTGACAGTCTGCAAGACCTCACTAAAGCCACAAAACAAAAGAGCAATTATTTGCTAATAATTATTCTCTTCTGAAACTGCAGGTGTTACGAGGATGCTGGGAACAGCCCTGGCAGTGCTGGTCCCTGGAGCTTCACGAGGGACTGAGTAACAGGAGGAGTAACAGGTTCTCAGACTGTGAGACAAGAACCGCCACCAACCTCCTGACAGAGCTCCCACTCACACACGCAGAGAAAGATGTACAGTTTTGTCCACAAAGCATATGAAAGCATGCATTTAAAGATATGTATTTAACATCCTCTTAAACATTGCAACCTGTGACAGCTTTTACAGGGCAAACAGTGTTACTGTTTAGGGTTCTGTGAGCTGGGAAACTGATCCTTCTTTTAAGGGTGGATTTGTCTGACTTAAGCTTGCAAACACTGGGTCTTGTAATGCCTTTGTTAGGTAGATAAAGTGGCTCCTCACTTTTGGATATTTTTTCCATGGGTCAGTACCTACCTGCAGTCACCAAGTCACTTCTCAGCTTCTTCCCTGATGAGCTAAATAAGTTGAGCTGCTTATGCCTCGTGTTTTCACGCTTGTTTTCTGAATCCTTTTTCATACCTTTCCTTTGAACTTACCTTACTATTTCCACATTGCTTTTGAACTGCAAACACCAAAACTGGACACGGTTCCTAAAAGTAGCCTTACCACTGTTGTGCATGCAGGCAACATCAAATCCTCTTATCTGCTTGATACTACTCTTTTTCACATCTCAGGATTGCAATGGCCTTTTAGCCACAGAATTACAATGAGATTTGATTTTGAGGTGCTTATCCAAAAAGAAACCAAAGTCTTTTTCAAAGTCCTTGCTTTCCAAAAGAAAGTCTCTGCCCTGCATAGCCTCTTGTCTTTCATTCTTTATTACCTTGTGTTACATTTACCTAATATTCAGACTTCATACACTGAAAGAGAGTAGGTTTAGATCAGATCAGTTTAGATCAGATATTAGAAATATATCTGATCTTTCAGATATCTTTAGTTTCTTTAACTTACTGTGAGGGTGGTGAGGCACTGGCACAGGTTGCCCAGAGAAGCTGTGGATGCCCCATCCCTGGAAGTGTTCAAGGCCAGGGATGAGGCTTTGCACAACTTGATGTAATGGAAGGTTCCCTGCCCGTAGCAGAAGGGTTGGAACTAGATGATCTCTAATGTCCTTTACAACACAAACCTATGACTCCCATGACTCCATGGTTAATCACTTCAGGTTATTTAGCAACAATAATTTGCCTCTTTATTACTTATTCTTCTATTTGTTCACCACTAACTTGTTCTATGTATAAATGTGATTCTCTATAACTTCTTTTTTCAGTGATAGAAATACTTGGCCTTTACTCAAAACTTGATTCCTAAAGGAATCCATTAAAAAAGACGTTTATATAATACTCTGAGTCTATGAAAAGCATTAACCAAATCAAAACTGGGAGCACCACGGCCATTTTAAACCTGAATTTTCCCAGACATTGAGTATAAAGTAGGAAAACTTCTTGTTGTAGTCAGAGCAATGATGCCATCCCCTTCCAGGGTGTTGTGGTGATGAACTCTCCTAACACCTGTAAGATACTGAAGGGACAATCTTTTTGCCCCAAACACCTATCTCATATGTAAACTTTGAGGTAAATCACGACTTCTAAAACAGGTGTCTCTAGGGATGTGAGACCTCTGAGTGTTTCCAGGCTCCAAGGCATGCTGACATGCCTGGCTGCACCTCAGCTCCATCCCTAGGAAAGCCAAGGTATCATCAACATCCCTCAATCAATTTTTCTGTAAAGGGGTCTTCTCTGGTCAGTCTGGATAGAAGGAAAAACAAAGACTGTGGAGTGTAGCATTGTCTCCATCTCACTCCTGAGTGTGAATATGATTCTTTCCTGTATTGTCAGTGACAACTAATGCAGGCAGCCAATCAGTCTTCTGAGAGGCTTCAGCAGCACCTACTTGTCTCATTTTCCTTTCTGTGAACATACTTCTGGTTCTTTCCACAGCTGGGTTTATGAGGTACTTAACATTTACAGGAAAAATGCAGTATTTAATTAGGCTGAATTACATCCCACCATTGTGCTGAGATTGTTTTGGAGGCCATATGAACATACAGAAAAATTATACGTAGCTGCTGAACCAAAATACGAAAGTGTATATTTAGGTCCCTTTATTAAATGACAGAATGGCAGCATCTCCTCTCCACACCCAGGGTGTCACAACACTGCTTCATTCAGAGCCAAAATGAACGACTTGACAAGAATGGGGGGCATGATGTCTCTCCTAAAGGAAATGTGACTGAGTCATTTATATTTTTTGTTCTCACTCTCTGTTCTAGTCATGCCACAGATGGCAGAAAATAGGAGTCAAACCAATTTAATACAGACATTCAGTTCAAATTGGTATGTATTTTAGTTTTCCCTTTATAATTGTGAGGAATAGGTGGAAACATATTGTTACTGTTTTAGACAAACAAATCAAATAATGCAACTCCCTCCAAAATCACCTTGAAAGTCCAATTCCTCCTACATCCTCTCTCATAAACCAGTCTAGTACAGTTACGTTGAGAAAATTCAAGCAGCTGATGCAATTACTTCAATGGCAATGAAAATTGAGTGGAACTAGAGGTGACTGGAAATAAAGTTGTTAAACAGAATCTTCATAAACTTTCAAAAAGTCGCAAGAAAACCCTGACTTCTCTGCTATCCCTAACCATTAGAGGTTTTCACATAATTCAAGACAGAACTCTAGACTCTGCCAATGTACTGAAATAGATCTTACTTTTATTACTGCCCATCAGAAATCACAATCATGACTCCAGCAGAACCCACTCCTGTCTTCTGGGGGAAGTTTCAGCAAACGGTTCTGTCATAGCTAAGAGAAATCATCTCAATATACTGCTTGCTCTTAGAGGATCAAACTCTTCTCATTTCCCTTGACAAGTCAGGGACAAGGACATTTTTGCTCACACACCTAAAATCACACAAATCTTTATTTCACCAATTCCAAGCAAATGATTTCATAACCTCGGCCCACAGAACCCTGCATGTATCTGCAAACAGTTTGTGGTCAGGTTAAAGAGCTAAATAACTGAGAAAATCAGGGATGTGCAAAGTTGGGGAGTTAGAATATAGGGAAAAATATGGGAGAAATTATCTGATATTAAGGAGATAATCACATATTTTCCTCAACTCTTGGTATAGTAATTTCAGTCCCTCTATAGGTTATTAGCGAAACAGTGACAACCTGACACTCCTTGTCTTGTCTAAAGACTGATTCATTTCACAATAGTCACTGCCTTGATGACTATCTTGTAGATGACATGGAGGTGGGCATGGTTTGGGATGCATGAAGGAGAGAATCCTTCTCTAACCATCTCCCAGTGACAGGACATTGTACCTGACAGCTCTGCCTTCTCACCCCTGACAGCAGCTTTGGTTACTCAGCAGAAGACGAAAGATTTGCTCAGGGAAGGAGGTATTTCATTAAACATGGTGTGTTCATAGAAGTCAATGATGTTTTTCAATAAATTCCACAGGTTAGTAGTTTTAATCCATCTCAAATGTACATTTTGGCAATTAACTCAAGCTGCACATATAAAAATTACTTGAAATGTCGTTTCCTGCTTCTGTTAGGGATTATCTTTCTGCTAAATGCTAAGGATAATTGTAACAGATGAATGCTAAAAGTACCAGCAAACAGTCTTTATACTTCAAACAAATAAAGATACACAACTGAAAAAACACTAAGATATCTTTCAGATTTCCACTGACTTTTATGGAAACCTTAAACCCTGGAATATACAAAATATCTATTACCATATTTTCTATATATTCTACCAGATCTATTAACATTTTGAGACAGCAGAAAATTACTGCATTGACATTAGTATCCACATTGTAAACCTTTAATTAAGGAGGTCTTCATTAGCCGAAAGCAGGAGTCAAACCTTGCAGTTAAAAGTTTGGATAGCAGAAATTCTTCTTTGGCTGTGACTTAGAAAAATCTCATGCAACCATTTAGAGATTTCATTACCTTTGAAATTGCTTAAGCTGCATCAAAAAAGTAAGAATTTTTTAGTAACAATCTAAAGAATTGTATTTTAAATACCCTAACATAAATAAGAATTTCACTCCCTTAAGCATGTCCAAATCTGGAGGATAAATTTTACAATAAAGTTGGAAATATTTATGGGAATATCTTTGGAAAATCCTGGTACCAATTACTATGCTGGTCTCTGCAATATATGCCCACAGCTAATCTAATGGCATTGCCATCAAATATTTTTCAGACTAAAATGAAATCTCCAATAAGATGAATAGATCTGTGCATCTTCTAATATGTTATCAGAAGATGGACTTGATGCTCTGACAATTCAAGATGCCATTAGTTTTGATATGATCAGCAAAGACGGGAAGTTGTATTATTCTCGTTCTAATACACGCCTTGTAACATAATGATCTATTGCTAAAAGAGGAAATCTCTTCTTTCAGTGGAGTAAGCTTTACCAGCCACCAAAGTCTTGCAGTCTATCTGCTGCCTAATCCAAAATTGGGATTCTTACAAACAATCCTCAGCCTGTCAAGTACAACTCTCTAAAAGATTCTACTGAAAAAAACCCCACACCCATCCAAATAAATCCCTCATCACAGAATATTTGTTTTTCTGGAAATAGACCTTTTGTTTTGTTAGCATTTTAAGGATTCTTATTTTCAGTTTTATTACTTGGACATAGGTTTGCCTCCCTTAAAATACAGAATAAATGAGAGAAGGACAGGATTTCCTGAATGCTGAGAGAGAATGTGAGTGGCAGTGGATCTTTTTCAGTGCCAGGAATAGCATGCCAAGCACTGGGGAAATTCCCCAGACCCATGTATTAATCTTAAATTTTAAAAAACTTCCAGATTGTTACTTCACTGCACCATGAGCAGGATGCCCCCAAATTACTTTTCAGCCCCCTTTTTCTCAGAATCAAAGCAGATTGAAGAGAATCAAAGAGAAAACAAGAAATTAAAAAAATAAAATTAAGCAGTTTCTTCTCAAAATACTGAAGTTACTAAAACAACATTGGAACAAAAAATTAATGTAGAATGCTATATTCAATGTAATCAAATGCTTACTCTTCATGAATATGAAATTGTGACACTAATTCTGATTTGAACCAGTTTAGATCTAGAATAAAGTCACAAGGGATCAAGAAATTCACTGATATTCACCACCTGTAAATGAATGCAGAATCTGACCGTATTCAGCATTTATAAATCAGATATTTGGCAAAATTTGAAGGGAAAACTAAGGTCAAGATTTGAGCTCTATCTTCCTGGAGTGAAAGAGTATGAAAGAACCTTCCTAAAATGAAAAACGCAGAAAATGGTCAGTATAATAGACATATAGAGTTTCATAGCTTGAAAGTGCTGTCCAAATATTAGCTAAATCCTTGCTATAAACCTGTGAGGCAGATAAGATGGAACCACTTATGCTAAAAATAAATAAAACCTACAACTGTCTCATATAACTGTAAGATTTTATTAAAAATAAACAGGGCTGGTTGGCATCCTTAACCCCAAGGTCACAAAACAAAGTACTACGCACTGGAGGATAGCGGTAGAAGCCAATACTCCAAAATCACTGTGTCTAATTAAGGATTCCAGAGAATCTCTGCTTTATGCTCTCTCCTGTCTCGAAGCATTCGCTGTGAGAACATTCAAATGCCACCGGGAGACTGACATGCTACTTGTTAGGTCAACAGTCCCATTGAGACTTCTTCTCATCGGCTTCGTCGGATTCAGGGTCAGCCATATATGCTGGGCAAATAACACAGCACCAGGGCAAATAACACCGAGCGGGGCTCCTGTGCTCAGAAAGGAGAAAACTAAGGGGGAAAAAATCCTGCGTGGAAGTCAGAAGAGTGTGTCGTGTGTGCACGTGCTAAATAATTCAGACTTAAACTGTTCTGAACTTCTGACCCTCACACTCCACTGTGATGTACAGGAGTGGAGGTTTCAATGCTAACCCACGATATATTAACAAAAAAAATGTATGGAGCCTGCTTGTTCCCATCTGAGGCCATATTTGGCTAAAAGCAGTCTAATATTAATGATGATGGTTGGGTTTAGAAAGGTTTTCATCCACTGCAATAATGTATTTTCATTTGTTTCTGAGGCTGGGAAAAGAGAAAATGAAGTTGCTCTGTTAGTGCTGCACCGTGCTTCCTCTGGGCATTGGGCAGCATGTGTCCCTTTTCCAATAAAAACATGGATTTGTCTGTTTCTGTGGGTTGTGTGCTTCCCTCCCTTCCCTTTGCTGGCATTTGGCACAACTGCCTCACTTCCAACACGGTAGAGCATAGATGCATTTTTTTAACCAGCGAAGTAAGGAGAAAAGAATTTGATTAAGCTTATTTTTATGCTTACACGAAATATAAAAGACAAAGTGTTCTATGTTTAAAACTACAGCATATGCAGCTTGTGTGCACATCAGAGAAATCCCTACAAAGCAGCACACGCAGATACAAGATTATAAAGAAGAGAGAGACAGATGCAGATTTCCACGCGGAAAATCTCTAGTGACTCCAAACACGA
>WEIV01014381.1:0-19432 GCA_013390005.1 Calyptomena viridis | reverse complement strand
TTTTTTGTTTTTTTTTTTTTTTTTTTTTTTTTTTTTGGCGAGGGGGGGTGTTTGTTTTCCTTTAACTTAACAACGAACCCAACTGCTGCCTGGTGCCGTTCAGAGCACAGCGGCGCATCCCCTGGGTACCAGTTTTCGGAAGGTCTCGCTTAGGCTGGGAGGGAAAAGCTACTTTGTTTTTTGACATTGAGTGGATGTGGCGAGCTGTCCTTGTCGTGTGAGGATGCAGGTCTGTGGTTCCCGGGATTTTGTGTTCGGGTTCCTGTGCCTCCCTGGAGGGTGGAGAAGGGTCTGGAGGAAGGGAGTTCTGAGTATGGATGGTGGTGTTTGTCATACACTTCATGAACAGTGTGTGCTCATCGTCTCGGAGGATATTTTATTTTTTCTCCTCTGGTCTCATTTATTAAAATGAAACTATTCCTAGAACGTTGGAGACAAATTTATCTCTTCGCCACCAAAAATGATGAACCCTTGGTCATGTAGTTGGTTGCTTCCCTTTTGTTATTGTATATGAAAACTACATAGAAAAATACAGTGTTCTGGTAACTAGATTAAGGGGCATTTAATCACTTTAACATTAATGAAGGAAAAAGCCATGCGTGTTTGTTGCAGGTTTGTTACTTGTTTAAATGAAAAATATTGACCATATTTATGGTAAATGAAGAAACTTTGGTTTTCCTGGTAGTCTTTAAAACAACTGAGCAAGTGTGTTTGTGTAGGCACGTGTAAGTATCTTGCACCGATTTAAACAGGTCTATCAGGCTTTCCTTTTGAGGCACTTAAACCCCAAACTACTGTAGCTTTAAGGTGACTGCAGATAACACTATTATTGTTTCTTATAATTAGCAATCTGCTGAACTTTAAATCTTCCTTGAAAGATATGATCTGTGGGAGAAAAGGGGTAGTATTCCAGCAAGCTTTACTCTTTTTTTTTAATTATTGTTTGCCTCTAAGCCAAAGCAACAACGTGTCTTTCTAATATTGTTGTATTCTGGTTTAAATGGCTAATGGCTTTTTTTTCTCCATGTGGAGAAAAATAAAGTACAGCAATATTTTACACTGACATTTATCTGCGTCAAACTTTAGTTATGCTCAGGAGGTTGTTTAATCTTCTTTGAATAATGTGCAGGGTTGGATTTTTTTTTTTTGTTCTTATAACCTGTTCTCATTGTGTGTATTTATGGAAGTTGTCTTCAATTTAAGATGAAATATGGGAGCTATGCAAATAATTTAGTGACCTATCCAAAATAAGATTTAGCCAGCATATGTAAAGTACATTTTTCATTGCCTTGTTTTGTATAGATTTTTTTTCCATAACATCCGTGTTGATATTTCCTTATAATGCCTATGGTATTTTAATTGAAATTAAAGTTTGGTGTTTGAGTTACACTTACATTTTCCAAGAGGTAGTATCATGGTGATTTATTTAAAAACATCCTGTCATACCAGGTAGTCGTCTTGCAAGTAGTGACCTGTAACACTGGATTTGAATGAGTTTTTGTTCGTGTTGATTTTGTGTACTGTAGAGAGTCTTAAATGAACTCTGAAATACAAACTGGGCTCTTGATGTCAAACTGCATGACTTCTGTGTATTTGTTGTCTTTGGTAGCTTATGAAATGTGTGCAGAGTGTGTCGACCTTTCCCTTAACAACAGAACCTATGAGCAAATGTTCAGTATGAATTATATTACCGAAATAAAATATTCTATAGTTGTCATGGTTACAAATAGAGGCAGGGTTACTGGTTTTCATCTGCATGCTGGGGAGGGGGGATCTAGTTTTGTCACTTTTTAATTGCATTTCTAATGAGTGAATGGTCATACATCAGGTACCCAATATATTAGATACATGGCACAGTGAATTAGATTTTGTCAAAGTCCTTGCTGAAATGAAACAAAAAGTGGTAGTGTGCAGGAACAAACCCTTGTTCATTTGTTTTTTTGAAGCAGAAATCTTGAGGGAAGAAAGTACCCACCTCTGTTTTGTCTCGGCTTCTAGATTAGCATGCTGCCACGGTTGCTGGTCTTCAAACAATAATAAAAAGTATATCGTGTGTATGTTGACTGGAAATCTTCTCAATGAAGGGAGAGGAAGGCACGGATCTAGGAATTAGATGTGATTTTTGGGTTTACTGAGCACTGTATCTGGTGCTATCACTTCTAGTGCCTGTTTGTGAGGAGAATTCATTATGCCCTGGTTTGCTGTGATTGTCTCTCCAGTGATGTCGCTTCTCTCCCCTGTGTCCCCCTCTCCCAGGTTGTGGTCTGTGGTGTCCTGGGAGTCGCTCAGGATTGGCACTGCATTAGCAGCCACCAGAAACGGGACCGTAACCACTTGCAGTTGTTGGCGCTTATCCCAATGCTGTTTCTCTGTGCTCATCTGTAATGCAGTCTTGTCCATGCCTACTTGTTTTCCTGACCTTTTAATTTAGTTCCGAAACCTGATGGACCCAATTCTTCTGAAGCACAGGGAAAAAACGAACCAAACAAAAAACCCCCCAAAGATTAAGGGGCCAAAAAAATTCTTATTTTTCTTTCCCTTCTCAGTGTAGAGCTTCTGTGTGCTGTGGTGGAAATTCACACACAGCAGTAGGGGGGAAAAGTAGCCCTGGATCTATGACTGGAGAGGGAAATTCCGGGCTGTCCCATTTTGTTTAAGCCTTGTACATTACATCATATCCCTTTTGTATGATTTATTTTTTAATCTGAAAACTGAAGTTTTTTGTTGCACCTTGAAGTTTTGGCATCTCTTTAATATTCTTGTTAATTTTAGCATCCCTTCTTTAGCTTGAGCATAGCACTACTCAGATTCTTGTAGTGACTTATCCATTAACTCCATTGATGCACTTGGATTTGCTGGCATAGGCTGTGGACCCAGGGAGCCCAGACCCCTGAAGGCCTGATCCCAAAGCTGCTCTCTTTGCAGAGCCTCAGCTTCATGGTGCAGCACCGAGGTCTACATCATTTTCAGATCACTAATCCTTTGTGCCGTAATGGAGGTATTTAGCTAGCTAAAATCTCAGCATGGGTTAGTGACTTGGTCCTTCAGCTTCCTCCTGCACCCGCTCTTCCATTTTGGCCATGCACTGTGCTGATTCAATAGTCTTAAGTTTGACACAGTATCATTAGATTCTGTGATTTATTTGTGTGGTTTATTAATTACTTAATGTACTCACCTCTCTGCAGAAGAGACTGTGTAAAACCTATATAGTAAAGCCCATAAGCATACGAATTACATAAGGTTGCCTTGAATATACCTGCAGGTACTTGAATTATTGTATTAACCCTTTGTCACTTTCTTTTTTTTAAATTTCCTTTCTGATTTTCTGTTGGCATACCCAGTATGGGGAAGGGCTTCAGCAGTTCAGCTTCCATGCGGTGAACTCTTCCATAAAGTTACTTGTAGCAAGGTCGAGCTCCTATGTGAAGGCTGAAGACTGTCTTCTCAAGAAGTAAACTGGCAACAGCAACTCTGAACGTGGGGCTGTATGACACATAAACAGCTTTGACATGCTTCTGTCACTTCTATGTTTCCTTTGTTACCAGAAATACAAAGAACTCCTCCTCGGCTATAAAGACAGACATTAAGAGGAGATAGATTAGAAATCTCTTATGGGAACGCCTTTCTGTCAGGTTTTTACAAGTCATTGTGCTTCACAGGGTGTGAATATGCATCGTTTACCTGTTATGGTGAAACCAGACCTGGTACACAGGACCCCAAGAAGCCTTTCTGGTGCTGTTGTTATGCAGCCAGTTACCTCTGTGCTGTCTTGACCGTCTGATAAATGACAGTAACTGAATTCCTAGTCACACTCTTCCATAAATAATTTTATGTTGTGAATTAGAATATGTGGAACATGGGACCATTTTCTTTAATTTTTATGTCCTGCTTTTTTTAATCTGTGATCCTTAGATTTAGGTTTTCAAATATTCTCAGTTTGGATCTTGGCCATAATTGGCATTAACATCAGAAAAACAGTTTTTAGTTGTCTTAAATTTCAGGTGATTTATAGTGCTGGTTTGCAATAATAAAAGTACTGATTCTGTGAAACGATCTGCTGAAGCTATAGACAAAGATTTATTTTAAAATGAATTCAGTGTTCTTTTTGTAGTGTCCTGTGACTTGTGTTTTTCCTTAATTCCCTGCCATCCATTATGATATGCTGTCTGATATGTGATGTTAGGTGCTGGGATTTCTGTTCAAGTTTGCTTTTTCTTGGGTTAGCCTCCAGTTTTAGGACTAAACTCTACATAAATACAGGTAGTTTACAATTAGACAAAGAGCTAGATTATATCTCAAGGTGTGCTTTAGAACTCTTTCAGTGCAGCAGTTAGTAAGAAAGTCTGCCACTGATAAAATTCCTCTGCAACGTTGCTGTTAACTAAAAACTGTTAGGTGTGTCCTGATGTTTGTTGGATTGTCAATGTAGTTGAGGGGTCCTTTGGAGAATCCCTTAAGTTGATACAGAGGTATCTAAGGCAATAAGGGTGTCCTATAGCAGGACTCAAAATCAAGATGTGCCTAATTGGTTGAGCTGGACTCTATTAATACATCTCCTGATATTTTGGAACCTTGGAGAGAATCCTATGTCATTCCTAGGTTTTTTTGAAAAAAAAACCCCTGCCCCTCCAAAGTCCCACCCCACAGCCATGATCTGCATGACAATGTGGACATTAGAAACCCTGCATTTGAAGTGTGGTTTAAGGGCTTTTGTTTCAGACACTTAAAGTCCATGCTCATGAGTAATTAATATTTAAATCGGATAATTCTGCCGTAAGATATGCTTTGTCAGACCTTGTTGTAGGATTTTGTTTTTGGTCTGCAAAAGCAATGCTGGTGGATTTGCAGATAGCAGCATGCTGTAACTACTCAAAAGTTTCTTTACTCAGTCTGAGGCTTAAATGTGCTGTTTTGCTTAATTAGAGGGAAAAGAATTTAAATGCTATTAGCTTTTCCAGCCACAGGTAAACTCCAGATCAAATGGAGAGGTGAAAGTGTTCAGGAAGTTCGTTGCAATAATCACATGACATGGAATAACTTTAAAGTGGATGCAGCTGTGTTTACCTGTGCTTTGAAATCTATAGGTATTGCAAAGTTTGGTTGATTTGTAGCTTGTTGAGCACCTGAATTCATCAGATGATTCCTAACATATTGTGTACTTCAAAAACTTCATTTTTCACTTACTCTTGATTTTTATTGTGTCTTGCCTGCCAAGGGTGGAACAATGCCAAATTGGAACACTTCATATTACAAAATGTTGTTGGGTATATAAATGTCTGGAAAATGCTTTTGGATCTCTGAAATACTACAGAACAAAGTTAAGCAGTATCTTTTTGAGCTTATTCCTTAACCCTTGATAAAGTTTGGAAAGGCAGGAGGGGAGACAAGCTGCTAATTCTATGTGAAGTTTGTTGCGTTTTAGTACAAGCAGCAGAGCACAAAAATATCCATGTATGTAAAATATTCAAACTGATTCAACTGTATTGACCTATACACGATGAAAGGGCTCCTTGACAGTGTCTACATTAAGTAATATCCTTAATATGGAATGGGTCAATGGAGCTGTTTAGCATGATGTTGTTCCTTGGATTATCAGGGCTAGGAACTCTGGAAAGGGAAGTTGGTTCTTCTGGATTGGTTTTTTCCTTTTGCCCTCTTTTTCAATGGCTTGTTTTAGTAAGATGGGTTGGAGGCTATAAGGGATGTCACAGAAGGATGCCATGAGTGATGGAAGGAAAAGGATAGAAGAAACTGTTCTAAAATTGTACAGGTGGCAGTAGTCATTGAAGTAGGCAGAAATTTCTGGAAGATTGGCATAAGTGGCTGGTTGATTTTATGACACTGGTTATATTTTAAGGGTTTTATTTAAAAAGTGGGAGGTTCATATAAATAGCTGCTTCAAAGATGCAGCTTGTTTTTTCTTCCTCAATTGGGAATGGGAGTAGATGCAACAAAGCTTAGCCAGATGTTCTTCATGGCTCTGGACTACTCTGCTTTACCCCAAAACAGTCAGTTTTCCCTCAGTTTCACAGACAGCTTGATAGATGACATCTGAAAAGCCTCTGTACTACCACGGACACTTTGTAGTCCATCCTGTTTGGAGTAGAGAAATACCAGATACACTAAGGATATCGTGTGGTGAGAGGTTATGAAAAATGCTGTACTTTCTTCCTGTAGAAATGTGCAAAAAGTGCATGACTAACACGTCCCAGGTCATCTCTGACAGACTTGTTAATAAAATGTAAGGCAAAATCTTAAATATACTGCACTGCCCTCTTTATTAAGCTATTTTTGGCTGATCATATGAGGAAAGTATGTATTATTTAAACAGAAGTCAGTGCTCTGAGTGTGTCTTCCCTTCCTTCTCTCCCCCACATTGTTTCACATATCTAAACATTGAGCATACCAATCAATATTCCATTAAGAGGAGAATTAACTTGGGAGAAGCTTGCATGTATTTGCATGTAGTAGCTTATTTCTTGGTCCTTGGATTTGTTTCCTTTCCCTGGTGTCTTAATTTTTTTTTTAAGAACACTCCAAATATTTGTGCAATTACTTCTGGTGGCAAGGTTTGCCATGCCCTACTTTAATTTTGTCAATAAGAATTGCTGGTAAAGCCTTCTGCAATGTCCTGCTTGCAGGCGACATCAGTCAAATGTTTGTAGTTATCTTTTGGCTTGTGTTTTACAATAGCTGGACATCAAGGTACCAGGCTTCAGATCAAATGTTGCCGCTGGTTACACACATGTAGTTAATAGAAATCAATGTTGCATAGGCACAAATGAAAGTTGGGTTTGATCTTTGGTGAGTTAACTCTTATCTTATTTACACCGATGCTAGTCTGGATTTTTTGCCCATTCTCAAATTCAGAATTTGTGAGGCTTTGGATGTCTGTGCCAACATTTTATTCCTGATGATTTTGGACAAGACTGAAAGTAAAAACCACCTGCTTGCTTTCTGAGGTCTGAGCCTTAAGACTGGAAACAAATGTAATGAGATTTGATTAAAAGCTGCCTGTAGCATGTAAAATATGGATTGTGGCTGTGTGGGGCCTACTGGGGAACCTCTCAGTTGATCTTGATGTGTGAATTGTCACAAGGGCTGCTGAACTGTGGATCAGATCCTGATCTAGTTAACACCTGTGGAGCTGACATGTTCCAATACGTATCTGATGCTGCACAGTGCTTCTCTACCCTAAGGACTAAATCTCGTGTGAAATTCAACTGTGAAGGTCTTGAGGTCAAAGAAAAGTCAGCAAATGTCAGTAGATGACAGAAAATGGAAGGGAGAGGGAAGACAATATTTGCTGCTCTGTGTTTTGTACTCTCCAGGTGCTTCAATACCTTTTTTGTTCTTTGCCCTCACAGTTCTGTATTTATAGAATGGGCCAAATTTGTCCTTTGCCTGAATCTGTGCAGTTAAATGAAGTTATGTTTAGTACCCTGAAAATATTAGATAAACTTCAAGAAGGGGTAGAACATTTATCAAACACCCAAAAGTAAAGGTTATTTCCTAGTAAGTTTTTCTCTTTGGAAGAAAAGTATGTGATTTCATGATTAAACTTCTGGGTAGTTAAAGGGTTTCAACATCACAACCTTATCTCTCTCTGAACTAAAAGGCAATAGGAAGCTGTGACGGATATTTGAGTTGTTATTTATAGGAGGAAAAAACAGAGCTCAGAAATGGTATAGGAATTAAGGAAACAATAAGCCTTGTCTGAAGTCCCTAAAATACTGACTTTAAAAGTGGTACTTGGATACGTAACTACAGTCAAAGATGAAAAAGAGAATTGTGGTTCACTTTCTGCTATAATAGTCTTTATTTTGGTTTACTTGTTTTTTCCTCTGTCTCAGGCAGAAATTTTGAAAGCCCAGTTGTGCATGTGTAGGGTATGTTCTTGCTAAAGAAGAAATTGAAGCAAGTTTTCCTTGAATTCACTGTTTCAATATCACACTTGAACAGTTCACAGCAGAATTCTTCAAGCCTTCTAGAAACTATTCTTAGACAAATCTTGTTGTTGCAACAACTAAGTTACTGAAATATTGTATTTCAAGCATAATTCAAGTAAAACAAAAAAACCCCAACCCCTTATGACATGCTGGCATTTCTATTCAAAGGAATAACACCTGGTTGGGTCAGATTGAGAAGCTGAAGCATGAATTTATGATGGAAATTCAGGTGAAGCTTGAGTCCAAGCATCTAGTGCTTGAGGTGGTGGTTAATCATGGCATTAGGTACCTCTGCTTCTCACCTGGAGAAACCAGTGGGCTGGTGAGACTTGGTGCATGTAATCTCAGTGGAAGTTCTGGTTAACCATTTCCTTCCTATTTTCAGGCTATGCTGTTTGTCAGGTGGTTACTCAACTTTAGGAAAACACAAACAGGCTCAGAGGTACTTCAGAGTTCAAGGTACTTATTAAAATGACATCAGATTGTAAGTCTTTCCCTGTTGAAATATTATCTTGTAAAATTAGACTCTTACTAGCTTATGGTTTTGAGTAGACCCATAATCTCTTGAATTTGACTATAGCTGTTCCTAAATTTGCTTAAGAGGATAGCTTTACCCTAAAAGCAAAGTAGGAGCCCCTTATTTTTATATAAAAAAAATGGTGAATTTAAAAACAATCATACCTGTACAGCCCTGGGCGATCTTCTTGATTAGCGAATTGAAAGATGAAAAAAACCCTCAAAAACCCAAGACTAACCATTAGGATAAGATCCAAGAGACATCAGCACTGATTCTACCTAGATAATATGTTACTTTTAATTTTAGGCATTAATTTAGGAGCATAGGCATTGTGTGTGTAACTATTACACACACAAATAGATCATTTAGTCCGGGCTTGCTCTATCTAATAAGACAAATGTATTCCACTATAGCTGCAGTAAACATAATGTCCAGAGATGCTTGCAAGAATGATGATTGTGAAGCGGTGATAGAGCTTATACAATAGAACACCAAGTGACAGCATTGCTTTGGGAAACCCTTGGCCTCTGTCATCAGAAGAAATTGTAAATGTAAGTGAATCTCATAGTGTGTTCTTGACAAAGAGGAATATTAAAACTAAAAGTTTCTAGTCTTTGTGCTAAAACCTGTTATCCAAGCCCTGAGCTTGGATATCCACAGCCCCATTGGTGTGTGACCTGGCTGCTACCAGAGAGGGAAGGAACTCTCACAGAGCAGGGGTGCAGGACTTAGATAAAGAGCATGTGTCAAATAAACAAGTGATTTTTGAGATTGTTTTTGTTTCTGAGGGCAGAAAAGGAGGGTGTGAATGTTAAAGCATATAATTGTTTATACCTGAGAAAAACTTCACAAGGAAAGTTGTTGCCCAGAAACATCTATGAAAAGACGAATGTTTCACATTCCATGTATAGCTCGAAGTTGCAAATATTCATGGCATAAAGCAACAGTTAACTGCAAATTGTAATGTGGAAGCTGGGAACAAATTTCTAGCCATCATGGTGAACAGAGAAAGTGCTCTATCTTGTATGAAATGGGAGCACAAAGACTTTCCAAGGAACTGTGGAAAGCAGTGAAGTTCTTCCATTTTCCCTCATGTGACATGAGTGTTCTGTTTTGCCTTTTTTTGTTTAGCTGCAACTCTGAAGCTTTGCTGTTGGACAGAAATAAAAGTCCCCAGAAACTATGTGGGGTCATCTTGAGTTCTGTGTGCAACTGCAGCTTTTTTTGGCTGCGTTAGGGTCAATCTCATGCTGTCCCATCTGCCTGGTGGCTCTTCCCTTCCAGTTTGGTTGGCTTGCTGAAGCAGTCTGGTTTATGTATATATATTCTCAGAGTAGCTGTACGTGCACTCTGCCCTCAAGTTGCTGCATTATCTCTTCTGTCACTGCATCTTAAACTGTCAGCTCTCTTTTTTTAGATTTCAGATTAATGAAAGCACCACCCACAATTATTGAGCATCTGAAGGATAAAACATCCTGTTAACTTTGGTTTATATTTGAGGGGTTTTTTCCACCTTTGCTTTTTCTGTTTAGGCAAGAAACTCTTCTGGAACAAGGACTGTTATTTTTTGCCTGTACTGTTAGAGCTGCCTTCCTAGCTGTGCCTGGTGCTTTAACAGGAAAGAAAAGATTCACTCTGAAAGTGCTGCTTTTCTCCACTCCTCTTTTCTCCATTTCAGTCAACAAAGATTCTGTTATGCTGAGGCAAAGCAGAACTTAATGCTACTTTACTTTTTCCTCTTCAAAAATAAATAATTTATAGAGAAAAGGATCCTAAAGAGATGAAATGAACATTAAAACGTGTCATGATTGCTAAAATTATTTTAATACAGTTTTTTTAAATTAGAATCATTTCAAGATGATTCTAATCTAGAGATACTTAGCAGTAAAACATGGTCTTGCTAGTCAGGGATGTCTCTGTTTCTTCTGGAAAGCGAGTATGTGCTTTGTCTCACTCCATTAAAAATAGTAATCTCAAGAATATATTGAAGTATCCAAACTATTTCAGAGGTGGTTGTTTATGTAGAGGTCCACAGTCACGCCCACCAGAGGGCATTTTATCACCAGTTTCTTGGGGAAAAAGTTTTTTTTTTCTTAAGTCATGAATAAAATAGTAAATATTGGATGGGAAGGCAGTGTATGAAACATTGTACAGATAGCTTTTCTGTTTATGTATAAATACATATGCTTATTTCCTGGCTGTATTTATATGTAAATAAGTAATGTCAGCTTGAATGGTTGGGTTTCCTCTCTGCTTCCTAAATACTTTCTAATTTTACTTGGGGATAATCTGGAGAAAAAGGAATTCCTTAAAGCTCTCCCACAGCTGGTGTAGCCATCAGTTACCAGGAAACTGCCCTCTCTACCACAGAAACACAGCAGATGCTCTGGATGATTGCAGTGTACCCTTGCTCCCCCTTTCCAGGGCACTCGGAAGCAAAGGCTGCTGTTCAGAAGCCCCACTCATTTAGGAGGCTGGAATTTGCGAATATACTTAATAGCAAAGCCCCTGGATCTGAAGGAAGCACTTGGCAGCCAGGGAACTGTACATCTGCCAGATGGACCTGATGTCTTGTGTTTGGCAGCAGTTAATGCTAAGGCATGAAATGCAAAATCCAAGAATGACAGCTAGAAACTGAATTTTTATTTTAAAAACTGTATTTTAATTTTTTCTTTCTCATCCATCTTCCATTATGAAAAAAAAAGCTCTGCAGGAAGGAAAAAAAATCTGCTTCTGAAAATACCTTTTCTTGCTGCTTTTCAGTGTGCCTCCTTGTGAAGTTGACATCTGTGCTGAAGGTTGGGCTGCCCCAGTTCAGATGTGTGACCTTCGTCAGCCTGATGCAGCACATATAATGTGATTAATTCCCTTCTATTCCCTGTGGACAAATACATTCACTCCACCAGAACCCCCATGACTAGTTTGCAGCCTCAGCAGAGGCCTGAGGTCGTATGAGAGCAAACAGGGATCCGAACAGCTTGCGCTGGGACATGTGGGCAAAGCAGTGGTAAAAGCCATGCAAGACACTTTTCGCATGTGTGTGGGATGTGCTGGGAATGATGTGAGTGGAGATTTGGGTACCCAGCATAAGTGTAGCTCTGAGACCTGTGGTTAGGGCCCTGTGTTGAGTTTGTGTCTGGAGAAAGGTGGGAATTACTCAGTCTGTTGTTTGCCAAAAGTCGCTGATGTCGTTGGGGTGGATAATGATGAAATACAGGAGTCTCTGTCTTCTGACTGTTCAGGTCAAAAGGCTGCACCTTGCTAGGGTGAAGCATGCACAGACTTCCACCTCAAATGAAGGGCACATAAAGACTTTGAATGCTTTGAGAATCTGGCCTTTGTAGAGGTTGATAAGGAGTTGATGTTGGGATGAAAGGAGGCAAAGGTACAAGCC
Organism: Calyptomena viridis; assembly: GCA_013390005.1. Taxonomy (NCBI): domain Eukaryota; kingdom Metazoa; phylum Chordata; class Aves; order Passeriformes; family Eurylaimidae; genus Calyptomena; species Calyptomena viridis. Next base: position 7,572 of record WEIV01014381.1, on the reverse strand, counting down.
AACAGCATAGTTGTTATGGGTGGATGCTTGCAATGAGGATGGATGCACTGTCTGTTTTGTGTGCTGTTAGTGGGGAGACAGAAGGTGCTCTGGCCTCCCTTTGTTCCAAGGAACTCATGGGAAGACAAGAGTTGAGAGTAAGGCTGTTGTCTGAACACTCTTCTTTTTATACAAAGTAGAGGAAAGAAGTTCAAGAGATGGTGGTTGGGGAACTGTGTGAAAACAATTACTCAAATCTTAAAATGATAGCAATGAAAAAGCAAGGTAGAGAACTAATCAAGACTAGTTCCTGCCTGATCAGCATCAGGCAGTCTCCTGGTAAACTGCCTCAATGTTTTTTAGCCTCTTTATTCAGGTCATATATCCTTTAGCCAGGAAATATCATCTTTTTTTTCCAGCAGTGTTAGTGTCTGTGCAAATAAATGACCTATAAAAGACTTTTATTAATTCTCTAGAGCTGATACTTCGAATAACATTCTTAGCTACCTAGATTTGCTTTCCAGAATTGCCCAGATGATTTGGTAAATTTGGTGTCTTTGCCACCTTGTCATCTCTGAATTTACTAGCTTAATATCTCTAAGGATTGTAAAAGATACCTTGTGGTTAAGCGTTGAGGGCATTGTGGGGTTTTATTAGTATTTGAGGGCTTAAGTGTAAATTAGTATTAAGAGGACTTTGGATAGAATTCTGTATTTTGTTTCCTTTGGTTTTAAATTTGCCTGGTGATGGGTCCCCATATTTCAATGTAGTCCGGCCCATCTGTAAAGACTCAAGTGAGGGAGTGTTGTCATAGTGTGTGAGTTATCCTAACAAAGTTCTTAGTAGACTAAAAACCCCAAACCTGTTAGGATAAAAAAAAGTAGATGGCAGCACTAAGCTGTTCTGAGGGAGAGAGGTTTTGAAGGTGAGCAAGATGAAAAAGTCTGTTAAATCTGCAGTTATTGCAACAGTGCAAAGCTCCTGCAACACTATAGGAACTCATATTAGCAGGAGAACCTTGCAATCTGGTTTCCCTGCTGTTACACTGGAAATAGATACCACTGCTTCCTCTCATTTCATTAGCTAGGACCATATGAGGTCTCAGTGTAACTCTGAGCTAAAACAAGCACATATCTAAGTTTCCTATAGAGTGACTTAAGGATTTGACCTGACTGCTGTTTGTATCTTGGTGCTGACTTATTAGCATTATTGTTTTGTATCAGAAACAATTCCTTTGCTTCCAAAGTATATGCAAAACCATACTTAATTTCAATATATTTTCATTGTGGCATATAGGTGGCAACATTCTCTGAGCTATTAGTAGGACCACATAGCCCAGAGTGCTTTTTGACAGAAGCAGCCCATACCAGAATGAAATCTTATAAAAATGCTGATTATCCTGTATTTGAATTAGTATTTTAATGTGCTTCAGCAGAAGCCTTTCATATGAAAAACAGCTACTTATCACCTTTTGCTTACTTTGCTGCTTTGCTCAGTCTGATGTCAAATGCTGATTTAAGGCACCTCTGAAGGGGGGGAAGAAATGGCTGCATTGGAGCCAGGTGACCTTGCTTGAAGACCATTTTTGAGCAGAGGAGGACTGTCTTTGCATTTTTTGTACTCCAAAATAAAGCAAAAAAAATCCACCAAAACCCAAACCACAAACTTTACTATTTTGTTATTGTTCTTATGCTTTGAGTCAGCCTGTCCACCACTATTCAGAGGAATTGGCAGCATGTGCCTGGGGGATGAACTTGGATACTTTCAGGACATTCAGCTTTGAACAGCATGGAGGAAAATCCATGTGGTTTTAATTCTGATGCAAGCACAAAACCAGCTGTTTCCAACATTTTGTCTGACTAGTGGTTTCTTAGGGTGCAGGAGAGCCAGCTTGCTGGTGTAGAAGTGAGCTTCCTGCAGACCAGCAGGTGTGTGGAGAGGGTAACTGTAGGCAAATGCAAACTAGCAAAAAACAAAACCTGCTGGGGCTTGTAGTGGGTTGACACTGACTGAATGCAAGGCTCCCACCCAAGCTGTTCTGTCACTTCCCTTTGCAGCTGGACAGGGGAGAGAAAATACAGCAAAGGTTCATGAGTTAAGGACCAGGAGAGATGATTCACTAAATACCACCATGGACAAAATAGACTCAGCTTGGGAATATTAATTGAATTTATTACTAACAAAATCAGAGCACAATTATGAAAAGTAAAACCAGATCTTAAAAACACCTTCACCCCACTACTCCCCTCTTTCCAGCTCTACCTGCTCCCCATAGTGACAGGTAATGAGGGTTATGGTCAGTTCATCCCACATTGCACCTTCCACTGCTCAGGGAGAAGAGTTGGAGTCCTTCCCCTGTTCCAGTGTGGAGTTCCTCGTATGGGAGACATGTTGGAGAAGTTTGTAGAGAACTGAGTCCATCCCATGGGCAACAGTTCTCCACAAACTGCTGCAATGTGGGTCACTCTTCAGTGGAGTGCAGTCCTTCAGGCACAGCCTGCTCCATTGTGGGTCCCCCACAGGGTCAGAAGTTCTATCAGGAAAAGCTCCAGTGTGGGTTCCTCTCCCCAGGGTTTGCAGGTCCCTGCCAGCAGCCTGCCCCAGCATGGGTTTGCCATGGGCTCACAGCCTCCTTTTGGTCATCCCCTTGCTCCAGCATGGGCTCCTCCATGGGCTGCAGGTGGATCTCTGCATCCCCGTGGTCCTTCATGAGCTGCAGGAGCACAGCTGCTTCACCATGGGCTGCAGGGGAATCTCAGCTCCGGCCCTGGAGCACCTCCTGCACCTCCTTCTACACTGACCTTGGTGCCTGCTGAGTTGTTTCTCTCATGTGTTCTCACTCTGCTCTTCTCTGACTGCAATTACATCTGCACCGTAACTTTTTTTTCCTTCTTAAATATGTTGTCATGGAGGTGTTACTACCATTGCTGATTGGCTCAGCCTTGACCAGTGGTGGATCCATCCAGAAGCCAGCTTGCATTGGGTCTGGCAGACTTCTGGTAACTTCTCACAGAAGCCACCCCTGGAGCCTTCCCCTGCAACCAAAACCTGGTTGTGGAAACCCAGCACAGGAGCGAAGGTTGATTTGTGAGCTTATTCAGGTGTTTGATGAAAGTGAAGACTTGCAAAGCCTGACTACATGAGCAAAGACCAGAGCTGCAGTACCTCCTCCACAGATAATTTCTCTCCTCACCTATGGTTGTGTGCTTTAAGTTTGCTTTTGGAAGGTGGCAGGTGTTTTATGGTAGTGCTGGTGAGTGCAATGGGGAGAATCATAGACTATCTCAAATTGGAAGAGACCCATAAGGATCATCAAGTTCAACTCCTGCTCTTCACAGGCCTACCTGAAACTAAACCATATGGCTGAGTGTTGTCCAAATGCTCCATGAACTGACAGATGTGGTGCTGTGACATCTTCTGTGGGGAGCCTGTTCCAGTACCCACCACCCTCTACGTGAAGAACCTTTTCCTAATGTCCAATCTGAACTTCTTTTTGATCTATTTGATCAACTGCAAATGGAAAATCAGTTGTATGGATGGATATTTGGTGTAGCTAATGAGTAAACCCTCAAAACAATATAAAAAACAACCAAACAACAAAAAGAAAACAAAATGAAAATAAACAAAAAGCCAGCCCTAAGAATTTTTTACATAGGTTGATCTGGAGGTTCTGCACTGGAAGTAACTAGCTTTATATGGTGTTGATTGCCTGTATTGTTTGCTATTATAAGTATTACAGAAATTTGGCAGGGTTTAAGATTGCTAAAATAAAATGTTATTTTAGGAAACAACAAGTAAGTTCTACTTCTGGAGAACTGGATATATTTTGAGGATGTAGTTTTTGGTATTACAGTTTCTATACACTCTTGAGCAGCTAAGGTGGTTAACTGATATGCATTAGGAAAGAAGAGCTTGCTCATCATGTGGATCTTATTGGTCCAGTTGTGCCCTCAGAAAGAATATGGGAAATATGATAATGTGGGTTTTGTCTGAATTTAAGTTTGTGTGGTGTTTTCTGAAAAGTATTTATTTAGCTTGGTGTTCTCCAGAAAAAAATATTCACTGTTTTTAAGGGCTAAATGTGTTGCATCCCAATGAAGCTTGAAAACAGGCTGACCATGGAGCTTCCAGGCTTCCAGTCCATCTAATCAAGTACTTATATCCAGCAGTTCCCAAGGGAAACCATTTATAAAAGTAGAGAAGATGTTTTGATTTGGGCTGTTGTAAATATTCCTGTCTCACAATACCTTTCAGGGATTATCCCAGAAGTTAAATATTGTGTACCAAGATTATTTTATCATACATTCTTAAATCTCTTCGTGTTCTTAATTATATGAATGTGTCTGTTTTGGGGCAATTCTTGCTTTTTTTGGCCTTGACAGCTTCTGGCTTCAAGCTAGCTCTGCAGTCTGGTTAGACATTTTTGAAGCTATCTTGTTTTTATCAGTTCTGTAACTTGTAGCTTTTATTGAATTCCCCTTTGTTATGAGACCTAAGGAGAGAGAAAGTGAAGTTACGACTTCTCTCTGCTAGTTGTGATTTTGTTTTTATTTCATCTTTAAAGTCTGATACCCAGTCTTCAGTCTGCCTTCAAATAAGCTTCTCCACATCCAAAATACTGTTGTTAGAGTCCTCTGAGCCTTCTCAGAATCTGCAGTATTTCCCTTGGATTTGGGTGCCTAATGTAGAGAGCAAGGAAGCGATACTCTTGATTTGATAGTGGCACTTCAAAACTACATTATTGCTCAGGCTAACAGACTAAAGGTTTCTTAGTGTTTTCACTGTCTTATTGAACAGTTGTTTTAGGGTTTTCCATGGCCTCTCCAGAATAATGCCTGTATGAATTTAGCTGGAGTACTGAAAGTTTAGATTGCTCTCCTTGAGATGAAATTACTCCATCTACTCTGTTTATTTCAAGGATGGCTGTTTCCCTTTTGCTTAGATCAGTGGCTCTTCTAAGTGGTCTTGCAGATGAAGACATTTTGTGGAATCTGAATTGGGTCTTACTGTCTTTGCTGGCAGGCTAACATTAAGAAATTTGGAGAGGGATGTTCCTTTTTCCTATGTATGTCTAGGGTGCTGCAGTTACATGGTTTTCCTTTCATTGCCAAGGCTTGCATCAGCAGGAGATGGTGGTTTGCTGAAGTCTGGCTGTTCCCTTACTGTTCTTAGGGCTAGACTCTAACTTTTGTCTCTTTCTGTTTTCACTCTCAAGAAGAGATCACGAGGAGGAGGGGGAGAATGAGCAGTATGACTCAGTGTACAGCATGCCCTCTGTTTGACAAGCTGTACAATCCCTGAGGTTTCTGTTGGCTCAGGCCAGAGCAGTAGCATCTTTAGTGCTGATAGGCTTGTGTTTGAGTCCTCCAGATCTGTGCATTGGTGTGTGTTGGATTCCCCCAACTGAGCAATGCTCTTCTCTGCTTCGATGCCTCATCCCTGTCCCACCTATTTTCCTGTGTTGCCTTTGTAATGAGTAAAGTTGAATTTCTTTTAAAAACTTGATAAAAAAACCCCCTCAAACCCAGCCTCCCTCCCTGGCTTCGTCTTCTGGCTGTCATTTCTCAGGTGTCTGAACAATTGCCTCAAGGCTTCTGCTTCTCTGTTCGTTTGTGCTGATTTAAGCTGAACATGGCTGATTTATGAAATATATCTTAAACAAAGTTGGCTGACTAGCAAGGTTTTGTTTCTTTTTTCTTTTTTTTTCCTTCAATTCATGGGAACTTAATTACTGGGGGGTAGGAAGGACTTAGCTGGCTGGTATTTTTCTGGTTTTATTCAGTTTTCATGAAAATTAGATCCAAACGTAAGTACTGTGCATTTCCTTCACGCTGCAAATTCTAAGAAAATATCACTTATAAACATTGAAACAAACAAATAAAAATGTATCCATTGCTTGTTGGCTTTGAAGTAATAGTTGTATATAATCAAATGACTCCAGAAGCTGGCAGGCAGCTTTAAGAACAACATCAAATGTGATTAAAGCAAATACTCAGTTGGCAGTCGTTGGACCTTTATCACAGTTAAGGCTTCTCGGTGCTCCTGAAACACTGTGAGAATGAATAAATAACCATCTTCAGAAAATCTAAGGCGATCATGTCTGTTTGGCCCTCGCCTTGCCATTCTGCTCAGTGCCTTTCTGCATTTCTGCAATGCCTTATGTCAGACTTTGCAAAGCTGTAGGGATGGGGAAGCTGAGATGCAGAGAGGAGAAGGGATTTGCCTGAGGCTCTCAGATCAAATGTACTCCCAGTTCTGGTGGCAAAAGTTGCGAATAGCACGTTTCTCTCTAGGCTCAAGTAATCTGTTGTGCTGTGGACCAGCACTATTTATTTGTGCCTGGGCAGTCCTGAGGGTGACCTGCCCTCAGGGGTGGATGGGTGGCTTTTGGCTACAGTGGGGAGGTGAAGTTGTGCCTGTGCTTTGAGCAGGCTGTAGTGGCAGTAATATCACCACATCTGCCCAACTACCAACTGGCCTTGTAAAGATAAAATTTACTTCTAATATGCCTGTCCATCTCAATAGTCATAGAATAGATGGAGACAAGACAGTTTTTATAGTTGTTTTTTTTTTTCCCCATCCAAAAGCAAAGTGGTCCTTCACTTCAAAAAGGTTAAGGAATCTTCATTGTATGCTGCCACAACAGTGCCTGTGGCTTCCAGCACTTGAAATTTGTCACTTTATTTTGTGAAATGCCTGTTCTTTATTTCATTTGTGGAGTGGTCCATAGGACATGGTAGTCTTCTTTAGCAATATCCTCTGTCTGCTCCAATATGCCTCTGTGATGGCTGACAGCCCCACAGACCTTGCCAAGGAACTGGTGGACACAGTATGCAGAGGAGTAGCAAAACATCCTATGGAATGGAGCCCTAGCAGGCAAAGAAACTATTTCAAAGCTGGGACTGAGGCAGGTTTTTCTAAGCTTGGAAAAGGAGGCTGTGATGAAGATTGGCTTGGAATTGGCTGTAAATCAGCCCAGGGGAGTTCATGTGAGCAAACCTTGGAGAAAAACCTTGCAACAGTCTCCTTGGAAGATGGAGGTTGAGCTTTGTTAGGTGATGTAGGTGGCTTAGGCAAGGTGGAAGAGCCATCGTGCTGAAGGGGAATGCATGGTCTTTGGTTTGGTGATTATGGAATGTTAGCATGGATTAGAGCCACAAGGTCCTAAAAGGTAGGAGTATTTTAGCTGATTTTTGCTGGGTGTAATTGAATTGGGGCAGCTACTCCTGACTGCTCTCTTCCTTAAATGAGATGCCTCTTACTACCCAATTTTGTATGAGACAGCAGTGTTCTGGTTACCTGGAAGAACACTGATTAACTGATTTGCAGTACAAAGTCGTACCTCTGGTACCAGTGCTGTGCAGTGAGTCTGTGCATTGGCACAGCAGTGAATGGAGCTGATGGATTTGTGTGCAGTGCAATGGTCTGTCAAAAGCTGTCTCGATGGGTAGTCCTCATCCTATTGCTCCTGGATATGGCTGTGGGGATTATTCTGTATTCCCTGCAGGTGGGGTTTTTGCTTGTATAAACAGTGAGTCATGAGGCAGGAAAAGCCCTTTACACCAGTCTGGGCATCTGATGCCCAGACACCAG
>WEIV01014380.1:403933-455596 GCA_013390005.1 Calyptomena viridis | reverse complement strand
AAAATACAAAGCAGCAAACAGAGTGTCACTGGATTGTCAAGATGCCTCATTGCAATAAAAGATCAATAAGAAGCAGCAGCAAATGGGAACTTTACTGTGAGTGGAGTATAGAATGTGTACAGGGAAAAAGATTCTACTTTTAGTTAATGAGAGTAAATGTCTCTGTCAAGAAACATGAGATTCNTAGGTTTCACAAGAGTGTCCTTTAAAATTCCAGTGGGTTCTGCATCAGATGCTTATATTTTTGTTATTCTCATCATCAGCAAGTTCTGTGCTGCAAATTGTGCACAACTAGAAAAGTTTGAAGTTAAAAGTTGATCAAATAAGGTTCACAGAATTCTTCTCTTCCACACACAGTTGTGTGAATAAACTGACTTGACTAGGAACATGCATATCTAAGGATATTCCATGCACGTGCTGAGCTGGAACAAAGACATTAGCAGCCCTTCTGACTGGGAAAGGCTGTGCCTGCACCTGCTGTTCAGGTGAAGCACACGAGCCATTACACTGTGAGTAGATGGATAGCAACAGTAGTTGCCTATGAAACCAGGACTCATTAGTATTTTCACCCTTTTATGGACTGTTACAGGATGTGGTGGGGGAAATGAATTGCAGGGTTAACCAGCTACAGTTGTGAAATGGAGACAGGCTTAACTGGATGTGATATGAGAGATTAGAACTGGAGTCCCTACAGGCAATCCAGACAGTGATTCCTCCTATTGCTACAGAAGCAAGAGGAGTTTTTGCTGTTGGGGGTTTTTTTTAACACTACATTATTGCTTTCAAATTATAGGTGAAAATCTGGGTGAAACTCTGAGCTTCAGCTAACTCAGTAATGAGCTAAGACAGCTTGGTATGTAGTAGCTGTATTGATGATTGAGTCTGTAACCACTACAAGAAGGTACTAGTGAAACTGAAAATAGGAGTAATTGGACACCTTCAGATTTTAAAAAGCTTTTTGCAAAAGGACAGACAGCAACTGTAAAATATTCGGGTTCTCCTGAAATTGAATTCAAGAATCTTCTTGTCAATGAAACATGATAGGTTTATTAAATATGCTACAGAATGTTGTGTGAGAAAGTTGGTTTTATGTGCTACAGTTTTTCTCCCTAATTTCAGCTGTATGTATGCTACTGCTGCTTCAAAACATCTGGGTACAGTGATTTTTTTTCTTTTCTGCACCTGCAAGCGTAAGTACACACATAAACAAAAAAGAAATTAAATCTTTCACAAAGCCAAAGAGAAAGAAAAAAACCCAACCAGCCATGAAGCTCAGGGGAGCAGTATGACAAGTGCTGAGCTGTAAACAAGCTTGAGAGGGATTTAATTTTTATGACAAGCGCCAGTGGTAGCATCTCACATGGACTCAGCATATGCACACATTTCAGAGGAGGAATCACAGAGGACTTAATGCAAATATAAAAAAGCTCAGAGCACATCAGCCTATACTGTTCTAAAAATAGCCTCAAAAATCAAGATGAGCTAGGGTTGTAATTACCTTGATTTTTCGGATTTTTGCCACTTGTAGGATGGCTTCTGGTTTGTGCTTCATTCTAATTAGACTTTATAACATGCAAACTACCAACTCTTTAAGGTAGGGTTTGTGTCATTTATTTGTAGGACAAGTACAGACCTTATTGGGTGGTATTTTCAGGGTGATAGTACAATATAGATGCTGAGTAATAACTGCTGTACCAAATTTTAAAGAAGCTTATTTTAGGTCGTAAGCTTTTTGTTGTTGTTTTTTAAGGAAAGAGAAGCTGTAATTTGGTATCCAAATTAAATTTTAAAGGCCCCTAATGCATACTTATTCCCTAATTACAGTCAGGTCCTTTCTCTTTCAAATATGCTTGTAACTGCCTCATTTCTCTGGCAGAATTCTGAAAGGTCCACACTGCAAACCATCCCCTGCAGTCTGTACTTAAGCAGATTTCCCCATGGCAGTTGATGAGTTAGTGCTGCAAGATGCAGCCCTTTTTTACTGCTTAACCTTCAGATGGCTTTGGGATGAGTAGCACGTGTTCCCTGTGCTCCAGCCACCATATAGGTTTGACTTATTTAAGAAATTAGTGTTCTGTTCACCTCAGGTCTTCAATCCAGTGCTTGCTTTCTGCTTTCCTCGATCTGCAGGAAATTAATTTAAAGGTTACATTTACTAGCAAAGGGTTAATATTCTCTAGAGGTTTGCAGGCTTTCCCAAATACTATTGTGTTGCATTGTAGTTAGCTAAAAAACTAGTTTTAACCATAGTTTAGATTTCATTGCAAAAGGTGACAGTCTCTCTTGGACTCAATCTTCCTTGCTCAGATGGCTGACAATTGGAAAGACATGTTATGTTACAAAAGCTCTATTATGTTTTAAATATTGAATTTTAAATACCAGTTTACAACACTGATATTTTTAGATTCAAATATGAGATTTTTATGTGTGTCTGTGCAAATTACCCTTCATTTGTATGACGTAAATACTTAGTTTCTTAACCTGTTTCTGGATGTGTATTTTGGACATCTCCTGTATCTCAAGTGCTTGAATATGGTGTTGTGTTGGCAGTTATTGTGAATAACCTTCAAAATAACAATTAACAGGCTTGACTTTACCAGTGGAGTAGTTTATCACCTTTGGTGTGGAAGGCTAAAGCTGTTCTTTCCTTCTCTCACAAACACAGTAACATCTCCTGTTTAAATTTTTTTTTAATGATTTTTATTTCTATAATTTTTCTTTAAAGGACAGGTGAGCATAAGAGGAGCTCATTTTGTTCTGAAGTAAGTATTCTAATGGTTTGCAGCAATAAAGTAATTATTTACTGATTTAAAATTACTTGGACAGATCAACATATGGAAGAAGAACAGAATATCAGAATTCTTTTTTATCAGGTGACTAGAAAGAAAATTCTTTGTTATTAGAGCAGATAGAAACACCTGTTTCTATAATAATGGACAGCTGAACTGTCCATTATTTTGAGAATCATGTCTGCAGCTTTATATACCTAAGTAAGTTAACTAAGCATTAAAATCCAATGATCTCTGAAACTTGGAAGCCAAGTTTGAATCTCGTAATGTTTATTTTCTGTTTGAATGTTGAGCATAGTGCTCCATATTGCAGAAAGCCACTAGTTTTTTGCTCAGAATTCTGGAGCTTTGGAGAGAATGTGTGTGAAGGTAAGACAACATGTTTTATTTGTAGTGGGTGAGAATTTCTATAATCAAGACAAATACATCTTGCTTAAGGAGGGTCTCAATTTTTTTTGTAATTAACAGAAATTAAGTTCATAGAATATTATTGTATGCTGTATTCTTGAACCTTCTAGTGCTGTCACTAAAGCTGAACAGCAAGCTGCCAGTAGCTTACAATTGAAACCTTGCTTGTGCTACACATAAGAGTGAGACAGTACTTTTAGTCCTCTGGTTGCATATATTGGTCTGAACACTCAAGGTTAAAAATGCTACGTTTACTACACTTCTCGTAGTAGAAGACAGGCATTCATTCTGGATGATGAAGATGAGTTTTACCAGAAGACAAAATTGTTGTAAACCATTGGCTGAGTTTAAACCTTGCCCCATCAATTTCAGCCCCCCTCGGATGCAGGGACCAAACATCAGTAACCTCCAAGATTTGTTAAAGGCTTTACTCTTCTAATTCCCACTGGGGTATTTTAATGTTGACAGCTGTTAAAATTCTCAGACTGGAGCTTCACATCAGTATTCTCTTCCTCACAGACACCTGTAATGGGATTCATCTGTTTTCTTTGTTATTCCCTTTGCTCATTTAAATGTAATGTGCATTTCTCATCACACGACTGGATTAGTTCTATATAAATTACTAAAATACACAGATACATGAACACACATACATTTGTCCCAGAAGAACAGAGCATGGTATTTTAGTTTTGAATAAAAAGATGGCTAAAGATAAACACAGCACTATAATCCTCATGCCTTTATTTTAAGACAAAAGACTTCTTTTATTATGTGGCCAGTAAGGTGTGGCCTCTGGAAANCCCCCCCCCCCCCCCCCCCGTCATTAAGCGATGTTCTAGGAGTGGAGAAACTCATTCCATTTATATTTCTGGTGCTTTACTACCAGTCACCTGTCCTTCCCCTGCCCCTCCGGTCCCTCTCTTCTGTTTTATATTAGCTGGAATCATGGCTTTGCTAATTATTTTTCCTGGAGGGGTTAGCTAGATACTGTATTGCTTCAAGGATAACTAATTTCCAGGGCCTTTGTTCTGCAAATTATGTGTAAATGGAATGTGTTAATGGGTGGTTTAACCTGATGTCTGATTGAGATTCCTATTGAACTAGTTTTGTCTGCCTTGGTTCATCTACGGTGCAGGCATTTCAGGATGCCAGCCTTGTATTTGCACATGAGTAAACTCAAAATAGCTCGGGTACAATGGCTGGTAAAGTGGAGGGAGGGCGGCTGAATAATCTGAGACAGAGCTGTGAAGCCATACAGAATGTTCTACTGCATCAGGCCAGGCTGGATGGGCCTTTGTTCTAGTGGAAGGTGTCCCTGCCCATGGCAGAGAGGTTGGAACTGGATGATCTACAAGGTCCCTTCCAACCCAAACCACTCTGGTAATATTTGCCTGTATGTGAGGCTGGCAGGCTGCTTTCTCATCAGTCAAGGCTGGCTTTCCAGGGTCAAGTGAGAGATAATCACTTAGATGTTGACAAGGATGGGGCTAGACTTTGGTGGCTTAGTAATTGATCTAGTGGTCTTGTGGAAAAAAAGGGTAATGCAAAGAAGAGATGTAAAATACTTTATCTGAACAAAATCTGTTCTACTCTACCCTGGCTTTTTATTTTAGCTCCCTGGGGAACTAGAAATTACACACAGCTATTTTAACCGTGCAGCTTTGACCTTTTAATTCCAACCCTTATTGTCATTTTTCACTTCTACTACAGTTGCATGCAGAAGCCCAACTCAGTACAAGGTATAAATATGGTATATTTTTTTCTTTTTGTTAACAAAAAGTCCTGTAAAAAATCGGCAGTGGGAGATCGGAGAAAGGAAGGACTTGAATGGATCAGTCTGGAATACAGAGAATAAGCAACTTAGTAAAATTAGCCCTCAATGAAAATCAGATTAAGCAGAGAATATATAGTACTTTTAGTAGAGCTAGAAACAAAGTATTTCCTTAATTTCTATTTCAGTATTTTCATCTAGAAGGCCTTTTCCAAGCAAGTGACCAAGTTGTAATACTCAAAATACAGGGAGAAGCATCAGACAGCTAGAACAGAAGATTTACTTTGGAACAGTACAGATAAGTTCAGAGTTACTGAAAAAAAATACTTTGCATGAAGAATGAAGGTAGGATCTTGTTATTATTTTCGATGGTGTAAAAATCATATTTGCATATTTGAATAGCAAGATTTTGATGTCTCATCTAAAGCCTTTTCCTGACATACCTTAAAAGCAGAGAGTGCAGAGTTTCTAATAATAAAAATTTTTGCTGTTTTTTAACAGGCACATACTAGTATAAAGATGCTACCTGTGCATCAGGCATAAAGAATAATGTTGCCTTGTTATAATGTGTCAAAATACTCTTTAATGAGGAAAGGTATACAAAATGTACAAAGCAGGATAAACCAGCTACTAATACCTTCATTACTGTCTGTCAAAAAGTGACAGCCCTATCAGTATATGAATGAGCTAGAAGGAATAAATGGACAGGTTATAGAAATTGCTTTCACAGTGATCTCTGAACACAGAAGATGCAGTTTTAAGCTTTCAAATTTCAATGCAGTTATTTTTGGCAATAGGAACCTATGAATGTGTGAGGTGTCAAAAACGTTTTACTTTTTATATTCCATAATTAAACTTTGTAGTAGTTTTTAGTTTTAAATACCTGTTGTGAAATATCATTGAGTTCTACCCTTTAAAATTGTTTAGCCACTAGCATTATTCTGGACTGTAGAATTCAACCTACTAATTATAGTTCTAACAAGTATAGCAGTTGGGGTTTTGGCCTTTCAGAATTAATGGACTTCTTTGTCTTGCTTGAGGCATATCAGAGCTTAATACCATGAACAAAATGCTGACCTGACCATTGGTTCCAGGACATGATGCTGGGATGTAATATTTTTGAGGCTCATTCCAGGAATAAATTGCAGTTTTAATGATGACTCTGCTAACATATGGCAAACAGAAAACACTTTTCATAGATTAAACAAAGTAGCTTCCATTAAACCTCTGCAATGACTGAACCCAGTAAATTGTTAACCACCTAAGTGTTTGTTTGTTGTACTTCGTTTAATTATTTAACACCTTCCTCCTTTCTGCTCTAAGGTATAATCAGCATTAGAATTACTATTACTAATCAGGATATCAAATCTTGCAGCTCCTGCTACTTTAAAACTGCATGTGATGTTTACCTGAGAAGCAGTCAAAGGAGACTATATTTCTCATAAATTAATTTGTGAGTATTTATATAACAGATGGTTTTGAAGTGCTAGCCAAAACTGATGGTGTTGAAACCAGAGCAATTGAGAAAGCTACATTGAAGAAACTCGTGGATATGTCAATGATGGGGTAGTACATTTATGATTTCTAACAACCAAATTATTTATGCATTTGGAAGGACATTCTTGAGCTTCACATTCTTGATTGTGCACTTGATCCTGTACTTAGCCTGTGCTTTTAAAAGCATTCTTACTGTTGTATACAGCACAAGATTAGCAAAGGCTGAAACTACCACGACTGCAGTAACATGAGCATTTGTCCACAGAATCCCTCTGACTGTGCACACTTTGAAAGGCAAAATCTCTGTTGAGACTTGAGGGAAGAGGAAGCAGGGGAAAGGTGGTGGTTTATTGTAAAAGGTGCATCCCGGCCTCTACTTTTAGCTGTATCTATTTTATACAGCTCCGATTAGCTGAATCTCGGTACATTTGTTCTGATGTATTTGTCCAAACACTCTGCCAGTTCCCGAGTGGCGTTTGCTTACAGACTGAATTTTGGTGCCATCCTCTGTTGGCCGGGTACAATTGCAGCACGGGCAGACTGGGATCCTGGAACCTACACAATCTAACCTTACACTTCTTGTGGTGCTTGTTTCACATACAGCTGAGTTTGGTCTCTCCTCTTATTAAGGACCTTATGTGTGGTTCTTTAAAGGAAACAAACACACAGACATCTGTACAGTGGAGCAGCCTTTCTCTGTTGGGTTGGATGTATTCACCAATACAGGTTTTTTTATAAACTAGACTGAATTCTAGAACTGCATCTATAAAGCTGATTTTATGTTGCCACTTTGTCAGAAACTACAGGTGCTCCTGAGATTTGACAGCAGGAGTGTGTTTCATAGTTATTCTTCTATTTGGAAATTTCTGCTCTTTGTTTTGGTAAAAGGTTTGTCTGACCTGCATGAGCAAAACTATTTTAAAGTAGTTAACAATGACTTATTCTGCTCTAGAAACTAGAGCTAAAACTGCAAATCACTTTTTTTTTGGAATATAGTATCTTGACAGTGTTCTGTGTTCTCTCCAATACCAGCTTCTGCAGGAAGAAGGATTGGTTTCTTTGCTTTACCAAAGCAGTGTCTTTACATTCAGCAGATCGTTCAGGGATAAGAAGATGTAACACGAGTGTTACTTGCTGGTAGTAGGTGTACACACTGTAATCAGGCTTTTCTAGCTGTGAGGTGTTATGGTAATAATGATCCTTTCCACATTTGAAGTTATCACTAGGTGAAAAACTTCTCTCCATTCATAGCCTCAGCCTCCATTTATGAATTTCTATCCTAGTTCAGCAAAAGAAATGAGTTTGAGGATGGAGAGATGTCTGGAGTAGGAGTAGCAGTTGTCACAATGAAGAATGAGCCTTGGCTGCACATCAGGGCTATGTGCCTGATGTTTGTGAATGCAAGTCATTGTCCAGAGATGTCTGTGTTGATCTTTTTCCATTAGCAGCCAGTGCAGAGAGCTGCTGACATGATCTCACCCTGAGGTAGATGTCTCTCACTGGCAGCCACACCTGCCTTCTATCCATTAGCAACAACAGGACTTTGGGACATGCTACAGTCTGAACTTTGCTAATATGGATCCCATACAATGTAGCCACACTGTCACTATATTTCTGTTGCAAAGAAAGAAACTCCATGCTGCTTATCTACAAAAGGTTGTCAACAGAAAATGAATTTACTTGAAAAATCCCTGAGCAACATGCTGGAAACTGGCCCAGCTCTGAGCAGGGGGTCAGACCAGACAACCACCACAGTCCAGCCCACCCTCTGCTTGTGTTTCTGGGTTTAAAGCAGGTACCCTCTCTCAAGGGTGAGATTCAAGCTTTCTCTTGTAATGTGTGCAGGATTTCTGTGTGCTATAGTTGATCCTTAGCAACCAAACAGATATATAACATTTATAACTCAGTGACAGATCTGTGCTGCACAGTAAGTGCCCAGGTGGACTCAAAACTTGTCACTGATTTTTGCACTCTCTTAATCTTCCTGTTTATTCTGTGCTTCATTAAAGTCAATCTCTACTGGACAGACTGTCACTCAGGCTAGGCCAGTCCTGCTGTCTGCACTCTCTGGGGATCACCCTTCATCCTGATAAATGGTCTATTAGGAGAGCACGTGTCAGAGAGAAACCCTCCGTGAAGCTAAATAGATTAGAGTCTCTTCGCTCTGAACAGTCTCAGTGGAATGGGGCAGGCGTGATCGTTAAAGCGGATTTAGAATGAGAAGACACTATTCCTCAGGCTAGGAAATTACTCTGAGTTTAGAAAGGTACAGATTAGTTCTAGTAAATGTATAAAGTGAAAACTCTCAGCATGAGCACTCCAGAATGGATGCAGTGTGATGGTCTGGAAGCTGCTGAACTTTTTCCTGGTGTCCCCTTGGGAACTGAGTAGCTCCAGCCTTTCTCTGTGGTTTTGTAATATTTTGTAACTACTGCAATTGCCAGCATGGAAGAGCAGTACTAAAAAGACATTTAATATTCTTGCAGTGCAGTTTAGCAGCTGCAGCTGCATTAGTGAGACCTGTATAATGACCAGCAAACCTTCAGCAAAAGGAGGGGATCCCTGGTTCTTACAGACGTCCTGACCCCCAGCTTTGGCACTGGGAGTCATTGCTGCTCAGTCCTTGACCCTCTAAACACATCATGGTAACAGCAAGGCCAAAAAATTGCTTACAAAAGAAAAACCTGCCCTTGACACCATCTGTTTACAAGTGTAACTTAGTATGAGGCATCACATCCCCCAAATGCCTCTGGTTTGTCTTCTGGTGCTCCTTTTTCCCTGGTGCAGGTTTCCTCAGATGGGACATGGGGAGGGGAGAAAGGAGCTCAGGTTGCTCCTGTTGGTTTCTTTGTGGAGTTTAGGACTCAAAGATGAGCTCAGCTGTTGCTCTGAGGTTAGCAGACATTTAGCAGAGGTTGGCTCTGTTCTGCTGACCTTCAGCAGCAGCTTCAAGCTCTCCAAGTTGCTCTTTTCTTTTTTTAATAATTTTTCCCCCTTCACTTTCATCTTTCCTGAGTGGGGGTGAAGGAAAAATGGCTTCCGAGCTTATTGACTGCCCTGTGGGTGTTTGGTGTTGCAGGGGTGCCTGTGGGAAGGGAAAAGCCTATGCAAAGAGTAGGCAGGCGAGATCTTGGTGCCTTTTTTTTTTTTGTTGCAGGAACAGGCATAAGCTCTGATTTTCACCCTTGCTGGAGCCAGTCCAACAGAAACATCTCGGTTCTTTTGGCACCAAAGAGAGTGGCAGGTCCTCACTGGTGGCATTTGCACCAAAACGGGGAGGGCATGTTGCCAGAAGACTCTCTTGTGTGAAGAGCGGCTATCACCCAGAGAGAACATAGAAAAAGATTATGCTGAGGAAGCTAATTTTAAATTAATTAAAGGAAGATAAATTCACATTTTCCAGTAGAGCATCTTCCAGGAAAAGAAATCATATAAAATAACAAAAAAGTTATAAACAGCAAATTCAACATTAGTTTCAATGAAGGACTAAGAAAATATTGTAGACTTTTTAATAGCAGTAAAAAACTACCAGTATCATAACAATATGCATGTTGTAAACTCATGTAATCGCATGCAGTTATTGTTAAACTGCATCTTAGTTTCTGCAACAATAATATATTCTCCTTCTGCCTGGGAAGATTTGGTAGACAATGACTGCAATGATGGTACAAAAGTTGAAAGAGGTAATGTGGGGGAGTTCTGGAAGACTCTTTTCAACTCTCTCTTTTGTTGTTATTTATTTAAATGCAAATCCTTCAGGAAAAAAAATGTCCAAAATCTGATAAATATTCAATAGCCTTAATGCATTCATGAATGTGAGGAAATGGTGAGTCATACAGGAGTTGGTCCAGGAAAACAAGGCACTTGTGTTAAAGGAAGAAAAGGATACAGCAAACTGTTAAATTAAGCCAAGGCCTAGAGTGTATTTTAGTGCCTTTTAACAGTGTACTCTAAAACTCATTTTTTAAAAATACACTGTGTAGGAAAATATTCACTTTGGTCATGTTGAGGCAGAGCTGAGCAGTACTGCATTCCAGGGGCTGGGAGCAGTGCAGCCCTCTGCTCTCACATCCGTGAAGCACAAGCTTTACTGTCCGAAAAGCAGGTTACAAAGTGTGAGAGCAGGTCCTCACACACAACTGCAGTGGCAGCAGGCTGGTGTTCACGAGGGTGGTTCTGCTGCAGCACCCGTGTTTCAAGTCCTTTGTGTGAGTCGAAGAGCCCTCCCCAGGCTGAGATCCTCCCCCAGGGCTGCACACGGTCTGATGCCAACAGGTACAAAAGCTCATGTTCCCTTTCTGTCCCTTCTTGTCAGTGGTTGTACAGCGTGGCTTTCTCTCCTTGGGCAACATGCACCACAAATATGGCCTGGGGATACCCCTCCTTTCCTCTGTCTGTCCTTAAGATGGTATGAGAGACAGCTCCTCCACCTGAACATGATGGAATGCTATAAATATGTTAATTCTCTTATTTATTAAGGTTAAAACTTACTTGACCTATTTAAAAAATGTCGCTGTTTCCAGGTTATCAACAATAAAAAAAACCACCTGAGAGACCTACAGAAAAGCTTGGGTGCATGTCATGAACGTCATGTTAGTTCATGGCTTTATGTTTAAGCATCTTAATTACTGCACCTCCTCACACTTAGAAGATTACCAACTAGAACAGCTTCAAAACTTTATATAAATTAAATCTGCAGAGTGTAAAAAGAATTCACAGTAAACATCTTTTGGTTGAAGGTAGAGACGACACAAAAATGTGTGGCTTGGTATTTGTTGTGTGCTGGGATTGTTATTATTTTCTATTTTTAATGTTTCTGCCATGCCTCATTATGAGTTCATTACAGAGCTTTGCCTTACAGTATGACATGACTAAGCTTATGTTTAGCATTATTATTATATCATTTGCTTGTACACTCTGCCTATTTTATTGCTGAATTATACATTTTTAGCAATATTATTTAGAAAATAAATGTCAACAAATATCTAGGATTTTTTTCCTGGTTTTGCTCAGATGAGTTTAAACTGTTCAAATCTGAGATAAAATACAGCTTAGTATAGCCTGAAAATATAACCTTAACATTCACTTCGTACTGACTAGGGCTGGCCAGAAAATTACTATTTAGGGAGGAGTTCATACGTTCAAGGATGAAAAAAAAATCTCAATTTTTTTTCACTGCTTCTTGAGGAAAAGGAGACAAAACCTCTGTCTGAGGCAGCTGAGGGCATAGAAAGTGTATCTTCTACATGTAGGACTACTGGCTATTTAGAATTATATATTATTTAAGATACATCTCACTTTATAGTCTACATTTCCACATCCAACTTTGAAGGCACAATTTGAATATTGTTGATTGTTTTCTTGCTTTCAGCTGGAGACAAGGTGCTACTCAGGCTTGTGTCCTCAAGCTGAGGGTGTTCAGAGAAGGATTTGTGCAGTGGAACTTCCTTGTACACCTTGGCTCTGCACTGATTGGATGCCTTTCCCATCCCAGGCCGTGTGCAGAGTAACAGGATGCTTTGCCATGACTTGCTAAACCAGCTTGGGATCCAGGCAAGGTGGGTATTTGCTGCCTGAAAGGCAAAGAAAATCAGTTTTTCAAATATTGAATAGTAAAACATTGAAATTCGAAAGAAGAAAGGTCCCCCAACTAGATATAAAATAAAAAGGTGTAGTCCTTCAGGAAACTGGCACTTTGCATAACAAGTAGGTAAGAATGAATTGTTCCTTTCAAGTCAGTTTTTGAACCTTGCAGTCTAGATAAGGGTAATTTTGCTTTATGCAGCTGCCAGTGAAGAGTCCTGGTGCAGTGGTACTTGTAAGTCATAATCAATAAACAAAAATTATTTAGAACACACAGGATAGAAATTAGTATTAAACCAGAATGAATCCACTGTATAAGCACTAAGGAATGTGTATGAATTTCTAGTAAATTGATAGTGACATCCATTTGGAATTTTTTATGTGCATAAAAAAGGTGTAAGTGAATATTTCATTATCTAATTGCAAATAAATTATAAATAAATTTTAACTAAACTGCATGGAATAACTGTTAAGGATCAAGTAAGTATATGAAGTTAGAACATGCACAGTATGTAAAAGCAGATACGTCTGGCCAGATGGTGTGAGAGTGACTGGATTTGAAATAAATAGCAAACAACTAGGAATCACATGCAGAGGGATTCATCTGACCACCACAAATTAAAACAACCTGGAAAGAAGAGATGAGGCAGTTTAGGAGTGATTGCTTTTCCATGCAACTGGTAGAGAGAAGGTTTAACACCATTCCAAGTTGGAGGAAAAAAATTTGTAGTAGAAATGGCAGCACACAAGAGACAAACTGATGCAGGGAATTTACTCTGCTAGACATCAAATGCTTTTTTGAGGCTATAAGTGATTATTCCAAAAATTTTCTCAGATCAAGCATCCGTGGCCAAACAAAACCAAGCAGAGAAAAGTTTCCATGTTGGAGGAGCAATGAGAAAGTCTCATTTAACACAGATTCTGTGTTAGTCATGCCTTTTGCTTCTGTCTGCAGAAATCGGGTCCCAACAGAGCTCTTGGATCCTGGAGAAACCTGATGAGAAATGTCATTCCAAACCCACTGACAGTCACCCCAGAGACAGGAAGAGAAGTAATAGTACTCATATGTAAATGAAATGAGGCAAGGCCTGAAAAATGCTTCACAACAAGAGAAAAACTGAGGCCATGAATTAGGAGTGCCCAAAAGTGTACTTTGGAGAACAAAGACCTGTGGGATGGAAAGAAAAAACCCAATAGGTAATAGAGACAAGAAAGAGGGTAGACATAATTCCCATGAAAATACTAAACTGAGGTCCTTAACTTACAGTACTATCTCTCTAGTATATGTGTGAATAGATATGGAGTCAGGAAACATTTATAAGCTAAAGCAAAAAGTAATATTGGGAGAGTAATTTTTTTACTTTCTATTTTAAACTAAAAGTGACATGGATAAGACAGGGAGTGATATCATGCCCCAGTTTAAGCAAGTGGCAAAATCCCATTGACTTCAAGGCTTTTTACTCAGTTCCTGGTCACTCCTCACTATGTCACATCAGCACCTCCTCAGTGTCAGAAGTCAGTACATGAGTTGTGTGCAGAGTTAATTGCACACATCTGCAAGTGCTGTGTTTTGTGCACTGAACTGTACATGTAGCATTTTATTGTTAGAAAAACATGGGCACAGAGAGCTGGAAGTAGGACTAAGGCTCCTGATTTGCAGCACAGCACTTTGTGGCTGGAATCATGGTACTCTGAGAGCCCAAAGTGTCCCAAGGACCTCTGGGGAAAATGGCTCATCACCTGTTCCTAGAAAGCTTGTATCAGTCAGAGCATGAGACCAGAACTGCTGTCAGGTTTGCAATGAGCAGAGATGCTCATACAGTTGGACTTCTGGGGAGGTGTGAGTGCTGGTGGCACAGGGATGTCATTCAGGTGCAGTAGAGGTATGCATGTGCTAATCTGTGTGAATCACCTCCTGTGTAAGGAATGGCAAGCATTGTTACAGGCATGCAAAAAGGCAGGAAGATAAAATAGTTTCCTGGATGCTATGCAACAAATTACAAAGACAGAATTCAGGTACTCTTAATCCTCAGTGTGTGTCCATCCCTACTAACTGCTCAAAGTCTTTTTGCTTTTGTCTTGTTCAAAAGATAATTAATTTGAAAATGGTCCCCCCTAGTTGTCTGGAGAGTTTTAAAGAATCCACATGCACAGGATAAACAGAATGAGACTAAGTTTCTTATTAACAGAATGTAGCCTGGCAAACTCCATCACAGGTGCAGGATCACAGCTCTGAGTCTTGAAAGAAAGATTTTCATAGCAATGTTTAAAGTGGAGTTGACAAACCTGAGGATTATCAATCCACAAACAGCAAGAAAATCAGAAAAAAGAAATTGCAGCCCTTCAGTGTTTTAAACTTGCATTGATCTCAGGGTCTGCAAGATTAGCCTCAAGTTTGCAAGGAAAAGCTTTACCTTACGGGCTTTTGAGGAAAGTTCCTCTTTGAAGAAATAATTCAAACCACCAGTTCATTGTAGAGCATTATTAGAGACCTTCATGTCTGTGCTGCAGTTATTGATTTCCTTGTGCATGGAGTGAATTAGTGCCATGTTTCAGCTGGATTTCATGATTGTATTAGTCAGTAGTAAAATCTATTAATGACAACACTTTGAAATACCAACCTGTTGTGGATGCAATGTCATGTTTCATGAGAGCTTGTTGCATAATGAGAGAAAGAAAATGTTTGCGTAGGAGGCTGCTTAGCTCTTCTTTGAAACTGAACTTTTGGACAAGCAGGAGGAGGTAAAAGGTGAAAAAAAGCCTTAAAAATCTCTGGATGATTTTTACT
Organism: Calyptomena viridis; assembly: GCA_013390005.1. Taxonomy (NCBI): domain Eukaryota; kingdom Metazoa; phylum Chordata; class Aves; order Passeriformes; family Eurylaimidae; genus Calyptomena; species Calyptomena viridis. Next base: position 440,760 of record WEIV01014380.1, on the reverse strand, counting down.
CATTTTACTCAGCAAATTACTAATTACTTAACCATATTATTTGCCTCAAAGGCAAAAATAGTCTATAACTCCTTCTGCTGTTATCCTGGTGGAGTGGATCAGTTTAACAGAATTGTTAAAGCAAAGAATTAAGCCAACTTGTATGACTCTCACCACTGGGCACTGAATGTTGCAGAGGCAGAGAAAGCACATTTCTGCTTCCCCTGCCTGACCCACCACCACCTTGCATCTGTGTAGTGTAACTATGTGTTTTGCTGATAGGATAAGCACATGCTTTGTTGATAGCACCACTAAAGTTTAAATTCATAAAATCAAGGTTCCTTCTCCTGTTATTTCCATAGCTTCCTCTCCTGTGACACTTTTAAAATATGCCTTTCCCTATATTCAGGAGTAAAAGAAGCACATTGGTACTGCTTTCAAACACACATATTATCTAAAGGGCAAGCCTGTGTAAAATGCTTTCCAAATTAACTTGGTTAACATTTCAAAAGTATGGGTGGTTGGGAATGAGAATTTCCAGCATATCTGACAGTAGAAGAAAAGCAGACACTGCTCATCTTAACAAATCCTATAAAATTCTGTAGGTCACCAGCTTCAGGTGGTGTGCCCTTAATAAAGCACCAAGAAAGTTTCTAGGCCCATCATAGTGAAACTGAAGTTGTTCAGGAGCAGTGATGTGTTAGGACAGCAGTGTGATCACTGATTCTTGCAAGAGTGACAGAAAGGTTAAGTTAGAGGTGTTCTAAAGGAGGGCTTTTTTAGCCACAAGGGACAAAAGGAGGGGGGAAAAGGACTGTGGAAAGTTGTATACAAGAAGCCATTTAATGCAGATTTGCCATCAGGCACAATAATAGTGCCTGAACGTTATGAACTGCAGAAACTGCATGAACACATTATATTTTAAACACTTAATCTGTTTTACAAACTATGTACATTCTTCTGCTAAATAAGATGAATTGGGATTCAAGAAGCAGCACAGCCTGACAAATCTCCTCCTAAAGGCATCCATTAATATAAATCAACAGTAGCAATTTTGTTTGATCATTTATTTGCAAGAATCATTAAGGTTTATTAGCATAATTATTCCCTGTGGGACTTCATGTCACATAAATGAAAAATGGCATTATCAATATTTAAAAGATAAGTGTGTAATGTTCAGAGTACTTAAACAGTACTCTGCAGGTGGTGTCCAGCTGTAGCAAATTAGATTAGGTTTGATTTCTAAAGTCTAGCAACTATTTATTTCAAAACAAGGTTCCTTATTGTGCAGGGCATAAACACACAGCCAAACTTTGTAGTTACTCATTACTGTACATGTGTGTACAGTTTTCTGATTTCAAGTAAGAAACTTGTCTTAAGATACCACAGGGGAAGTGAATGTTGCTTACTGGTGGAAATTCTTTTATAATCTTGTCTTTTTCACTTTTAACAGTTCTATATGGTGATTGAAATTTTCTCAGTGAAACGAGAGGACTTTCTCCCTCATCTCAGCAGAAACATGGAGAAGGACCCTGCTTTCCTGCAGTAGCTCTGAAAACAGAATTGGCTGGTGCCTCTGTACCAACCCTGGGATCACCTTGGTACTCACAAGGTGCTTGGCTCACACGAGCACTTTGAAGCAGACACAGGGACTGGTGCACAGCAAAGCTGTGGGTAAGATGGCACCACTCCAGCCCTGGGCATGCAGTGCCTGCAGTGTGGCACGGGCCCCACAGGCACTTCCTGACTTCTGAAGGATGCCAAGGAGGTCAGAGTTAGGAATAGAGTATATGGGATATCTGGATGTCTGTGAATGTGCTCTGGCATGACCCTGCCTGAGGCCCAGATAACCCACTGTGGTCCCCTCTAACCTGTCCCATTCTGTGACTCTGAATACAGTTAAGACATTTGAAGGAGGTCAGATGATGAACTGCATGTCAGCTCTGGCTTAGGGAAACACTGGGCATCTTTGGGCCCCCTTGGTGCTGTCAGAGCAAGTGTTGAGCAACAGCAGCTTGGGGAAAAGCTGCCAAAGGTTCCTGCACAGACAAGTGACCATCCAGTGCTGCTCGGACTGAGAGCCTCTCGTTGAGGGCAGAGACTAGAGGGAGACCAGCTGTGAGGTGGCAGAGTAAAGGCAGCTTTCAGGACTGGGTGAGCCCTACTTTTGGGCAGGAGGTCCATGGTGTGCAGAGCAGCAGGGTGTGTGATACTGAGCCACAGCCACTGAAAAAAGCCTCTCGTGCCCTCTCTGGAGCCACAGGCAGTGCTACGATCCCCCCCAGCTGTGCAGTGCCCCACACCAGTGTGCCCTTTGGACAGACCTGGCATGCAGGGTCCAAGAAAGTGAATCATGCTGAGAGAAGAGAGACTAGGAACACTTCACAGACAGAAATCTGTGGGCTTTTTCTGGTTGACAGCAGCACAGAGGTAACTCACCATTTCACTGATGAATTTTTGTTAGAGCACAAAATTGTTGTTTTATCAGCATCGAAATGTATCAGTAACCACTGTGTACTCTGCTCTTCTCTAAAGGCTCTTGAATAAAACAACAGTGATTTTACTAAATATGCCCCAGGACTCCTCCAGACACATCCCCATGTGGGGCAGGGAAGCAGAGTGTTCACCAGCCTGGGGCTCTGCTGAGTAAAGAGATGGATGCAAGCAGCAGAATGACTTTCATATTGCTCTCAGCCCTTTCTGGGACTGATGTTTGTTTTCTGTTATTGCCCTTCAGTTGCCCTTTCCCTTGGTTGGCTGAAGGTTATGGTTACAGATGAGTTTGTTTAATATTCTGTTGTTTGCAGATGGCATCTTTCTTCCTAGTTTTCTGCTCTTTGCTAAGCTCCTCTTTGGAGCTTAGCTCCTCAGCTTTTTAATTATTCACAAAAGTTAAACTGAACTCTGGAATTAATTGTGTTTGGTGGTATCTTGCAGGAATGAACTTTCTTCTAAGTACATTCCTTGGTGCTCTAGTCTGCACTCGAGCCAGAATATGTACTGGACTTGGTGCTTCCAAGGGGGTAGGTAGTTCCCTAAAAGCATGTGTCACCTCACCCTTTTACTTAGTGTGTACTTTTTTATGTATACACTTTTCTATGTACTTTTCTACTATAGGAGGAGCAGTAAAGCTTAGTACTTAACAGATTTTTTCTCAATATGACAGGCTTGGAATTGACAAATCCTCCTTCCAGAGGTGTATGTTCTGATGGCATTGCACACACAAAATACTGAAAAGGAAACAGAGATCTGGTCAGAGCTTAAGGACAAAATCAGCTGAGGTGACAATCACTGGGTGGAGGCCAGGGCTGGATTTGGTTTCCCTCAGACACTGTCTGTGCCCCATTCACTTGGGCACTTTGCCCTGTTCAGTTGGGCTGGTTGCAAGCTGGTTACTCAAATGCCTCCTCTACACTGCACACAGAAAAGACAAGGATAGAGCTTTTCCTGCTGTATCCTAACTCGGATATTTAATCTTGGCTTTCAAATTAAAAGCTACAAATGAAGCTTGTTACCTTGAGGGGCACTTTTTGACAAATAACTATATCAGAGCTCACATGTAAAAATCTGAGTAAACAGCTTTTTTTAAAAAACAGAACTTGTACAAACAGAACTTTTGTATCCACAAGCATTTAGATTCTCTATTAAAAATCATCGCCATTCACTTTTCTAAGTAAGAACTCAGCCCTTTTGCTTGAACTTATGATCTCTGTTCTGCTTCATAGGGGACAGCAGTCTGGTTATGAAAGGTAGATGGATAAAGATCTTGATGCAAAAAACAGAAGTGTCATTATAGCAGTGGTTTTACAACATTTTTTACATAGAAGAAATAAGTTTGCTCTACCTAGACCATATACTTAAAAAAAATTATTACAGGTGAAGCAGAAAGCACTTGTATTCTTCCCAGTGTTGAATCCTCCCCTAGTTGAATTAAAAAGAGCATGGTGGACATGGCTCTTTAATTGTTTTCAAATCACAGATGCTAGCAAAGTGGTACCAAACACACAGGAAAAGCAAACTTAGTCCTACAGCTAGATACTTATTAAATCCACATTTGTCTCATCAGGAACAGATGTATTTTTGTTGAACACATTTGAAGCACTGAGTATTTTTGTTCCTTGTAATATTTTTTGTTTATAGTCCATAACGCCATGAGTAAAAGATCACTTCTGCCTACTGCTGCTATGGGACATATTTTCCCTACTACTGCAGGATAATTAAAAAAAAAAAAAATTAGTGCTAAGACTTTGTTGACAGTGATGGCCCCTTAGCTGCTAAATCTGCTGTGCCATCCATCACTACTCTCAAGCAAAGCAAGCATTAGTTTCTATGTGACTTATCTAGGTCTTTAATAGATCAATAGCACAGCTCAGATGTTTCAGACTCTTCCCTGTTAATTCACATTTATCTTTTCATCCAAAGAAGGTAAATTACCTTACAGAGAAGCTGTGTTATCCCCAATAGTGGTTTATAATGTTGCAAAGTCAGCATGACCCACATATCTTATCTCAGCTGGAACGCATTTGTCACTGTCTCATGTTATGATCATCTGGTAAAACGCCCTAGAAAAGAGGTAAACCTGCAAAAAGGCTCCACCATTTTCATTTAATGACCTTTTCTGCTGTGTGCTCCTGCATCACCTTCAATTAAACTGCTAAATAAAGGGAACTTACTTTTTCCCTCTAATGCTCCATTCCACCGTTTCTGTCATTAGCATTCCTCAGCAGTCTTCACTTCTGCTGCCAGGAGCTCTTCCGTGGGTGCTGATACTGAGAACAGACTCATTTAGAAAGATGCCGTGTTAACTCTGAGAAAGAACTGCTGAGTTTAACTCTACATTTGTACAATTGGCTGCTGGTTACCTGAAGCTTTTTAGGTCCTAGGAGTGTTTTAATGCTCTTAGGAAAAAGGAATGAGAAGCAGGTCACTGATCTGTAAGCTGTAACCAGGCTGTTGCAAGAAGAAATGTTGTATGGAACAACAATTTGACAGTAATTGTGCAATTGGGACTCATTCCTTTCCAAACTATAGTAAAGTAGATACTTCTTTATTTGTTATTCTAGAAAATTCATAAATTGTATCATGGAAAGAAAGCTTAAATATGAACACCCTTGACTAAGGAGTCTGATCCAGTTGGTTGCTAAAACATTTCTCTTTCTTCAGGTCAGCAGAGCAACTCTGCCTGGACTGAACTCTGCTCTGCACGTGTGAAAATCTTAGGTCCTTAACTGAGAAATTAGTCAGTGCCATCAAGGAGCTCTGCTTTTTGACATGAAGAAAAGGTAGGTCTGTTTTCAACACAGTGCCTGATTCTTCCCAAGTAAGAACTTCCACGGGAGGCCCCTCCAGAGAGCAGTGACTGGCTGTGACCACACGGCTGGAGGAGTAGTGAAAACCTCCCTCTCAGGTGGAGGAGGATCACTCGGCTGAGACGACCTTGGTGAGGAGAACTGGATGTGCTGAGAGGGCCCAGCACAGGAACTGTTGCCCAGGTGTGTTCCTGCACCCCCGGACAGGCTGCAAAGAGCAGCCCCCGGGGCAGTGGGGAGGGCGCCGGGGAGACAAGCCTGGCTGTTTGCCGAGGAGCACGGTGGGGTTCTGAGAGGGCCGTGCCTGCAACTTGAAGGGGAAGTTCTGTCTGGATGTAAGGTGGGAAACAAAAAAATACAGATGCCCAAGCTGTAGGACAGGGCCCTACAGTTCCTGGGGGAGCTCTCAAGAAGACACGAGATCAGCAGCTGCATCTGAATTGAGGGAAACTATTGTTTTCTATCTTTACGTATTCAATTTAATGGGACAACAGGGCAAGGGTATATTGGGTATTTCTGTGGAGTTTCTGGGGTATTTTTCCCTCCCTGTTCTCTGCATGGGCTGACTGTAGTGCTGAAAGGTTACTTACTTTTCTCTGGAAATCTGCAGGCACAGTATGTTTACTGAGCTGTCCCTGTGGCTTAATTTATGTTGGAGAAAACAATCGGGGGAATAAAGGTAAGAGTTTCTGAGCACAAACTGCCATAAGGTGTCAAGGAATTCTCTGGTTGCATTTTTTTTCTTTGTATTTTAAGCACACTGCAAAAAATGTGAAATGTACAGGAAATCAAAGAACAATGAGGCTCCAAGGACTGGAAACCTCAAAATAATTTCCCGTTGGGAATCTTGCTGAATATTAGTCCCTAGTTCTGTCTCTTCTGTGAAAGAGACACTGCTCTGAAATAGTTTACATGCAAGTATAAGCCACCTCTTAATTTTTTTGTGAACTGACTCATTGGTCTCTGGTATGTGCTTTGCTCAAGCATTTACTGCTGTTGCAAAATGGGGTTCTCATGTGAGCAAAGGTGAAATTTTACATCTGAGGGTTATTTACTGTTATTTCCAGAACTGAAGTGAGGGGACTTGATTTTGTTTTGTTTGGTAAGAAAGAACATTCCATATGTTCCCACTGAGGCATGTAGTTGTTTACAGGATAAGAGGCAGCAAAAGTATCTTTTGCACCTTTCCCCCCCCAGCCCTGCAACTTCCAAACCTTGAGCACTGAAAGCCACTACTGTGTCAGAATAGTTAAAAGCTTCTTTCTAAAGTCAACACCTTGGAATCACTGGGAGATAGGTTTTTGACATTTATTTGTTTCATTGCCTACTGTTGAAGGAAGTGATGTATTTTTTAAGTTTTGTTGAAGAGTCACGTAGAATGATCTGTGTAGGTGCTGTTCATGGTTAATGTTCATGGTTAATGTTCTCTGCCCTGTGCCTGTACCTCCCACACCTATTGGGCATCCATCGTAACGGGGAGGAGAGAAATTCTTAATTAAACGCTGCCACCTGGGATTGTTGGTTATAGGTGGGTCAAGTGCATTAATTTAAAGTCACGGCTCAAGAAATGTTCTCAAATATCAACTTTTAAAGGTCCCCCGCGGGTATCGCGGTGACGTCACTCCACTCTTACCCCGCCCCTCGGGGTCACGTGTGAAGGTCGGATCGCCCTCTCGGCCAATCAGCGGGGGCGATTCACCCGGAAGTTAAACCCGTTCCCAGCCGCCCGGCAGCGCCGCGCGTTACCACGGCAACGGCCGCGGGATGGTGAGGGAGGGAGCGGGATGGAGAAAGGGAACGGGATGAGGAAGGGGAACGGGATGAGGAGAGGGAGCGGGATGGGCGAAGCGAACGGGATAGAGACGGGGAGCGGGGCCCTGGGCTGTCCCGCGGTAGCGTCTGTCCCTTGTCGCCCGCAGGCGTCCGAGGAGCGGGAATGGAGAAGACGGGCCGCCCGGCTGCGGGCAGAGCTGGAGCGGGAGCGGCGGCTGGATGAGGCGCTGCAGGCGGTAAGAGCTGCGGGTCGGCACCGGAGCCCCTGCCCTGGCTTTCCCTTTACCTGTCAAAGGCTTTCAGCTTTAACAATCGTTTGCTGACTGCAGAGTCTTTGCCTTCTCCCAAATGTGCGGAGAGTTGTTATGGAAATGGTCTGTCCTGATTAGGCAGAAGAGAAAAGAAAGCAGAGAGCGCTGCAGCTGGAGAGAGAGCAAAAGTTGGCAGCTGAGCTGGCGAGGAGGGACCTCGAGAAAATAAAAGATGAGAAGATCAGGCAACAAGTCAGAGCCAACAGGTAATGCTTCAAAAATCTGTGCCGAACCCGCTGTTACCATGGTTTGGGGAAGTTGTAGCAGAAGCAGAAATGAAGCAGACCTGGAGGGAAAAGTTATTTTGAGATCAAATATGATGATAATAAGAAAAAAACCTCCTCTGATCCACAAAATTTTCGTGCTGAATATATGCTTGTGTATATGCACCTTAGACGTATCTTTGAGCATGAATGTATATCTGTACTTACATAGTGAGGTGTGAAGTGTGCAGAACTGTAAATAGCACATACAGAAATACAGGTAACTCGTTTTAAAATGGATTTTTTTCTACTGTCTAACTAGAGCAGTATTTTTCATAAGGGTGTTCCCTGAAGTATGGTTGGGTTTTTTTAAATTTTGTTTAGAGAGTGAGGGAAATTTAACTTTTTGCCCTAGGTGCTTATTTCCTTGTAATAGGATAATTTTTTTTTTTTCCCTTCCAGCCTTGAACTTCGGGAGTTAGAAAGAAAGTTAAAATATGCTTATATGAATAAAGAACGAGATGCACAGATTGCTGAAAAAAAAGCATTTTACGATGAGAAAATGGTAATTATTGCAGTCTATCCCAGCACCAGAGTCCTTTAACTGTTTGTATGGATTGTGCTGAAAATTCTTCCTTTGAAGCTGACCTTTTTATCTAAAATACTGTTTAGACATTCACTGTTACTGAAAATACATTTTGTGCTATGAAGGATTAACCAGTTATAACTAGAAAGAGGTTTCCTTTGCCCTTGCAATCGAAGGAGTAGTGAATTAAGCCGTATGACTGGTTATAGTTGTTATTTTACTGGTTTTGTAGAATTTACCCAAGTTAAAACTAGGATACCCTTTGTACAGTAAGTGCTTACTGTGGTGAGTCCTCACCTCAGATTCTAGTTGTTGAAAACATTGTTCCTATTGTTAAATAGATATCTGAGTAACTTCAGAAAGAATTGTGAACTTTTATTTGTGTATAGGATAATATTGGTGATCAGGCAGATGATTCCTATTCTGTTAATGTCTTACACAGAGTTTAGTGTAGGCAGGTTGCTGTGAGGGCTACACTGTTTATAGACTGAGGTGGTAATGCAGCATAATTCCTTTTTATACTGTGTATTTTTTCATTACAAGTCGTAGTAGTGGGAGTAAAAAGGAGTCTTGCATTTCTTTTTTTCCCCTAGAAATGGGAGGATGAAATGGCCCAAGAGATGAAGGAAGAGTGTGACAGGTTAATGCAAGAAGAGATTTCTGCAGAACTGAGGCGAGACCAGGAGAAGATAATATACCATCAAGAACTGGACAAACAGGTTGAGGAGCAAGAGGTGAAGAAGCAGAAGGCCTATGAAGAGTTTCTAAGAGATAAAATCATGATTGATGAAATTGTAAGAAAGATCTATGAAGAAGACCAAATGTTAGTTGCTTTGAATTTTTATTATTTATTAAACAACTCATGTAATTCTGTATAGAAAGTTGATTTGTATGCATCTATTCCATATAGAATAAGGCCCATTTTAGTTTTCCTTGGTCACATTTTACTAACAAGAGACTGACTTGCACGAATTTTCCTGTTGAAACATCAGAATGTGCCCGTCAGTCTCATGTCCTTGTTCCCCGGATATGAAATCCAGCTTATTTGCAGGAGTGCTTCCATAGGGCCCATATCACAGGTCCTGCCTTGCCCTGTGTCCCTGCCTCACATGGACATGTTGTTTGCCTCTTATGGATAGGGATGGGGAAGGAGGTTTCTGAGGGCAAGGTGGTAGTGTGGGGGGGAATTTAGTGTAAGTAAAAGGTTTAGGAGTTGTGTGGACTTTCTTCTTTGTCTTTGATGGACAGTGTGTAAAGTGCTGTAGTAGTGAGTACCTGTGTGTACAGGCTGTCCTCCAGAAAGGTGTTAGACATCAGATTGCCTTGTAAGGCAGTTCAGTAATAAGTAGTTACAATTTAGGTATCTAGCTGAATGTTCAAGGAGAGTCATTTAAATCTAGTCTCTGGAATATATTGTTAATGGTGAGCATCTGGCTGGTTTAATCTTACTCTGCAGTATGTTAAATAACTATTCGAACACTTTTTTCCATTATTCCACAGGGAAAAACAACGGAAGTTAGATAAAATAAGACAAACTCAGATGTATATTGAAGAATTTATAAAAGAGCAAGCCATCTGGAGGAAAAGGAAAAAGGAAGAGATGGAAGAAGAAAACAGGAAAATTATGGAGTTTGCCAGCATGCAGCAACAAAGAAAAGATGATCGGATGGCTAAAGTTCGGGATACTGAGGAGAAAAAACAGCGAGTTCAAAACATGGTACCAAAAACTGGAATTGCAGAAAAAATTGTTGTATGTTTTTGTCTTTCATTTAGAAACCTTTCCTTCTTGTAATAGATTGCTGAGAATCTGGAAAGGGAACAACAGAAACGTAAAGAACAGGAACAAATCCGCCTAGAGCTGTGTCTGGAAGAACAAGAGGAGATGGAAAGGAAGAAGGAGATGGTAAGTGCTGGCAGGTAGATGAAGGGGTTTTTCACTCTTTGGATTTGCTAAGTCTACAGTGTTATTTGTGACTTGGGGATGATTCTGGGGGACTCCTTAAGCCCATTTAGGACTGTGAGCTGTCTCAAAAGCAAAAGGCTTAATTCTGACACGGTTTTAGGAGTATTAAATGAATTTATATTGTTTTCAATTTTTTTCTGGCACAAAGTGTTAATTTCCATCACTATTTCCTAGATGTTCTTAGTCAGACAAGCAGTTTGTACATTAGCCTAGGTTTTGGAGAGAAAGTTATGTCCTTTGAGTTTCCTTTTACATTCCTAATGTATTTATGTTTTAATTTCAACCAGGAAGACAAGTGAAGGTTTTGAATACCCTTACGGCCCCCTTTATACATGTATTTACCTTGTGAAAGAGAATGCCAGTAACTTTCAAGTTCAGGTTTAAGCTAAGTGGATTAATTAACTACTTTTTTCTGCATTTCCATTTGCTTTTCCTATGGGCCTGGCCACAGTGTGTTTTGCTGTGCTTTGGGTGACAAAGGAAATGTAACACATGTTGGGATACCAAACAGTGCTGTTTTTAGAGAGTTGTTCAGGATGACTGTCTTGTGGATTCACTTCATGCTAACCATGCTAAACAACCTTTCTTTTTGTTTTGCACTTAATTTTGAGAATCTTGCAACATTTGCCAAAGTAATTAATACTGGAGAGCATTGTCAGATATGGAATGTTTGCTCCAGTTAGTTGTGCTACAAGTTAACAGCTACAGCAAATCTATTCCAAGGTAAATCGGGTTGATTTGCTGCTGAGAATTTTTCCAAGTATGTTCAGTGATACAGCGTTTTACTGAACTTCCTTTCTAGGCAGAAATTGAAAAGAGACTGAGGCAACGCCTGGAGTTAAGGCAGTCGTATGAAGAGCAGCTTGCTTGGAAGGCAGCGGCACAAGAAGCTGTGAGGGAAGAGGAGGAAGCCTTCAGGCAGGAGATGTTGGCCCGGCTGGCAGAGGAGGATCGCGTCGAACAGCTCAATGCGCAGACACGCAGAGTGAAACAGCTGGAGCACAAAAGGGCTGTGGAAAACATTATTGAAGACCGTCGCAAACAGCTTATTGCAGACAAAGTAGGAGTTTCACTTGTGCCTGTGGTTTGAGCCACAGTGTTTCGGTATGGGAATAGTCCTGCCATCCTAAGGGACAGTGCCACTGTGCCACTAGGGAAATGCAGCAGGAATTGCGGAGAAACATGAGGGGGGAGGCAGGCCTTTGTTGGTTTGCTGACAAGAAAATGTATTTTTAGAGCTAACCTTTTTTTGTAGCTCAAGAGTTTGGGGTCAGCAACATCCCTGGACCCCTGTGTACATGGATGTGCTCTGCAGACCTCTCTTCAGCAGCCATGGGAGCAGCAGCACAACTGCTGTCCAGTTCTATTGCCAGTTCAGCTGGCAATGATGTTTGGGGAGGGCAAGTCCCAGCCTTGCTTTTAGATTAAGTTTCTTGAATTATGATCTGAGGAAGAGAAGGTGTAAGCTGAAAGCAAGTCATGGAATCCTATACTGCACATTTCAGACCTATTTATGGGGTATAAATCACATGTGTAATGTGAATTTCAATTTCCAGTCATCAGCATGAGAATTCATGCCTATTGCTTCCTTTTCTGGATTAGAGCAGGAGGGCAGGAACAGATGAACTTGTCTGAGAACCAAAAATGAACCACAACTGAACACTTACCTGCCTTCAAAAGAGCTCCTAGTATGAGACCAAACACTTGGATAGCAGACTCACCCCAGGTCCTGCCATTCAGACTCACCTTTTGTCTGAGATTGTTTTCCATTTGCCAAACACATATTGTTTAAACAGTGCTTTTTGGTTTTTTTTTTACAACCACTTTTCCATCCTTTTCAGAAGAATTCCCTGTGACCAGGAGTTAATAAGTGAAAGTTCAAAATTTACTCCACTAAAAAATTTTCTTCTTTTTATTCTGGTGGATAGTGATGGAAACAAATGTTCACATTGCTGAGACTGAACTTAGGAAAACTTGTTTATTGTAGGAGCGTGAACTTGAAGAAAGAGAGTTAGAGAGGAGAAGACAAGAAAGCATCCGTGCAATTGTTGAGGAAGAGAGACAGAAACTCTTGAAAGAGCACGCGTGGAAATTGCTGGGTTACCTTCCTCGAGTAAGTGACTTGTATTTTAAATGCCTTAATTGTCTGTCCTGTAAGTCAGTTTTCTCTTGGATAGGTCAAGGTGAAGTTGCAGAACTCTAAATTCTTGGAGTCAGTGGGTGTCTTTATTGTGTCAGCTCACCTGCACTTACCTCTTCCTTCTACTTTTTGAGTTGGGAAACTATTTACAGAAATGCTTTTTGTGTGTGAGGGGCTTTGGGCTGTCTGGCAATATTGATGTCTGGTACAGAACTTGCTCAAAGTTTCCACAGCACTCTGCACATCAGTGTTTGGAATGTGGAACATGAGTTCTACAGCAGGGCTTTTCTACCACATCTTAGACCCTGTTTCCACCACGTTTCTCAGCTGGGGCTTTGGGAGCATTTTCTTACAGCTTTGGCTTCTCTGCCAAGTATTCCAGGTTACTGTGGATGCAGGGCCTCCCCTCTGCAGCAGTGCAAGGAACTGCAGCACTTGCAGAAGCATTTCAGAGCTTGCTCTGTTCATCCCTGTGTTTTTAAAAGTTAACAAGATGGAAACACTTATTGCAATAGAAATAAACTACAATTTATTTTGTATTATACTTCATAATCGGAAAGATCTCTTGGCAGTACACAGATGAACAGAGAGCTGCTTAAGGGATGTAAAAATCCATTTACAGGAGAGGCAGGGAGTTATCCAACTAGTTAAAGAAATTCTGCAATACTGGAAAACCTAAACAAAGCAGACTGTCATTTTTATTCAAATATTGCTACAATAATTGGTGCAGGAAATTATAACATTTGGAGTGAGTTGTTCTCTAATGTAGGTTCAACTAGAGGATAACTCAAATTGACAACATTTTGATATAATTTTCTGGTTTGAAATTGCTGTTGTAGCAGCCTTGATGATTTCAGAGTGCCCAAGGCTCACACATGTGCCACGTATGATGTTCTACTTTGTTCTGTTCTCTGCTTCACACTGTGTCTGAGCCAGGTGTTCCTACGTCACGTTACTTCACTCAAAATGGTTAAATAGCAAACTTGAAACTTTCCAATGTAAATGTAGTTTATAATTTTTCTTTCTTTTCTAAATCTTGGAAGGTATGATCTGTGGGTCATACACCTTTTTAGCTGTAAAATTAATTTAGAATTAATTATAAATTAAGATGTCTGGGCTCCCCTGCTTCCCTTCCTAAAAACATAGTTCTTGATTAAGTTATCCAGGATCTGTTGATTTCCCAAGTTATTTCTTTGTAGGAGCTAATTTCAACACAGCTTAAGGTGGGGACAGAGCCCCAGCCCAGCCAGGGCTTCTTTTCACTGCTGTTGCTTTATTTTACTAAACCTGTGCTGTGCTGACTGTAGTCACTTCTGTGAGAAAGAGAAGGCAGCTAAATGTCTTTTGGTAGTGCTTGTGTGTGCAGAACAGAAGGGGTGGCTCTAAGTAAGCACCAGCTACACCAATTTGTAACTTACCTGCTTTTGATGTTTTTGATGGTTTTCATACAGGTTTGTTTTAAAGGTAACAATGGTATTATGGATACAAACTATTCATTCTCTTCCATGGAAAACTTCAGAGATTCATATGAATCTCTCTACCAGTTTTACCTTCTGATGTGTTTTTCTTTCCTGTTACTGCAGGGAATACTCAAAGACGAAAATGACATTAACATGCTTGGAGAAGATTTTAGGTTGGCTTACCAGCAGGGAAGAGGTAATGAAGTGTCAGAAGAGAGCTGAACTTTTCCCCCAGCTCAGCTCCCATTTTGCCACTAGGTGTCAGCTGATTCCCAGTGAAAACTTCCATTTGCTGTTAACAGTGAGGAACTCCTTTTTAATACCATTACAAGTCTCCATTTTAAGACCCATGTTCTAAACTGATGAGCATTTAGTTTTCTGTAGGTGTGTGCTGCACTTGCATTTTTCATCAATAAACTGTTCTGGAGTTCTCAGTTATTCTCAGTTAGTGGTGTAGCAATGTTAGAAATGTTTTCTCCAGCAACACAGCAGAAATCTAAGCTAGTGTAAGTGCACATGTGTATTCTAGTGTGGACTACAGGATTCTTTTAAAGCACTAGTTCTGAGAGTAAATGGGGAGATTTGGCTGCACTGGCACTGCACTTCTACAATCGTAATCCAAATGTCTCATCTCAAAGGGTACTTTGAGGTACTTTGCTAGTAGGATCTAAGTAGACATTGTCTTATTCTGAGGTCAGAACCACTGTTTATCCATTTCTTTCAGTGCATAAACTCACTATTTTTGTGCCATTCACTTACTCTGAGGGAAGAATCCACTGAAATAGCTGATGTCTGGCAGAGGTTCATGGAAGCAGCACAGGTTTGTTCATTAGTGTACACATGATGCACTCAGCTCATCTACCCTTAATCTTTTATCTAATTCTTGAGTGTAATGATGAATAATGAAATTCTGAAGGATGTAATGCTTGTAGAGCACCTGTGAATCCAGAGTCATCCCTCCTGACTGTATCCCAAAGCTGCAGCTGATGGGATACCAGGGAAAGGTTTATTATTTTCACCTCGACTAAAGGAGCTGTTTGGGACCATGGAGTCTGTCTGGGCAGTGAGGGGCAAGTCTCATGTCTAGTTATGCCAGCCAAGGGGGTAAGATGTAATGGCTAAAACAAGTTATGATCATTTCTATTAAAGAGCTGTTGGTGCTTAAATTAGATGCCAGGCCAACTAGCTTTGAGGGGAGATCTGTTACAGAGAACACACAAGGCCAATTTTCCAACCACGTGTTTTAAAAAGGACATGACATTTTCTTCTTAACTGGATCACTGGTTAGTTTATTTCTGTTGCAACAAGGAGTTTTCTGAGACTAAATACTGACTTATTTGAACTGAATATTACCATATATAAGATGTAGTCTTAAATGCTAAACCAGAGCAAAATGATGACAAAGTTCATTTGTTGGAATATTCCCTGCATGGTCTGTGCTTCTCTGTTCTTTACAGAATGGACAGTTTGGCCTGACACTGCAGCAGAAATTTGTATTTCATATCAGATTACAACACAAGCTGTCAGGCTTAAAAAAGTTAAACAATTTAAACATAAGCAAAATCAACAGAATCAGTTCACTGGGATATACAGTTTTTAACTATTAACAAGGATTCATATACAGTCCCAAAATAATGTACCATCTGAATTGTCTTTCAAACAGAAGTTGTTTTTTAATGGAATCAATAATTTCCCCACTCTAGAGCTTTCATGAATTCCTCTTCAGTGAAAGAAAGCATCCTGGCAGCTTCAATGTGCATCTTAAAAAACAAAACAAAAAATTAGGAGCAGAAGGTAAGAGTGTGAATGACCAATACAAAATCCTGCATAACTGGGATAGCTGAAAAGGACTTCAAATCCATAAGTTGATTTTTTTGGTACTATGGTTTGATGGATGTTCACCTGTTCCAGCTGAAGCTGCTATTCATGTTTTTCTGCAAAAATATATAGTATAGGGACAACGTGACAAATTTTGTGCTAAATATTGCAAGTTCAGCCCTAATAAAATAGGACTAACAGCTTTTCTTAGTTCCGTATATTGCTTTAAAAATATCTCAGTTTTAATGAGGCATGGAAGTTCCTGAAAGGCTGATAGGTCTTGTGACCTCTGAGAACACATACAAGAAAACCAGTCCATGCTCCTTCCAGCTGATCAATATACAGCTCAACATTAAAGCTATTACAAACCAAATCATCCTATTGATACTTAATATCTTTGGGGAGCTTTCTTCTCCCCTGTCATTCTTCAGGCTCTGTCTGCTCTGTGCATCTGAACCTGCCTCACAAACACTACACAAATAGCCCAAATCAGATGTTCCTCATTAATTCAACAGAAGGCCTGTGTGAAGCAGACTTGAAGTCCTTCCACTGCTGATGAACATTGAGCACAGGGGACCTCCAGCTGTCCTTCTGCCAGAAGCTCCAAGGGACAGGGTTGGCCCCAGTCTCTTTCAGGTTCTTCCAGTTGCAGTCTGTTAGGAAAGGACCACTAACAATGGATCCTCCTCCTCTGAGTAAATGACATTTTTTGTAAGAAAAGGTAAGTGGCTTCCTCTTCTATCTGCGTGTCCAGTATAGCATCCATGAATGTTTAAAAGGAGATTTAATGCAGTTCCATGACATTTGTCTGGTACTATGGGTTTGGTTTCCAGTCAAACAGAAATGCTGCTCTGTGACACCCTTTCAGTCAGTTCATGTTCCAGAGGACAATGAGCTCATATACAGACCATACATTGAGTAAACACTATAGTTTTCTTTCTCAGAATAAACCTGCAGAGCTAGAAGGGCCAGCCAAAGGCTAAGCCAGCACTGCTGCTGTTAGATGAATCCTCAGGATCTCCAGCATCTTCTTACTGCCAGAAAACCTCTTTTGCACTGGAAATGCATGAGCAGCCCCACTTCCTCTTATTCCAGTTACCTGTCCTCCTTTGCCCTGTGTTTGGCAGGTATTCCAGGTTGAAGAGTGTATTTCCATACTGCAATTCCCAGTTCTTAGGGTAAGTGTGTGTTTTGTTCCCTGAAGTTGCCACTTCATACAGAACTATTCTTCGTCTAGGGGCTCAACAGCTTCAAAAGTGTTTACAGAATGTCTGCTGATCACTGCAGTGCTCAAAGGATAAATAAAATGTTCTACTTTCTTATCTCTAAAGCTGGCCTTACTTAAAGGGAGTTCTGCTCAACAAGCACCATACATGGCTTGCTTTAGCTCTCCTACAGCTTTGATTTGAGAGTGTGAGAAGTGCATTGACTCCATCCCAAAAGGAATGACATGAGATTCAGCACAGTGGGCAGTTGGAGGGGACCCACTCTGCTGTTTAATCCTGTCCAGACAGCTCTACATGTCTCATGCAGCCTTAGAAGGGAAACTGGTACAAATGATTGCACACATCCCAAGTATTTGTAAGTGAAATGTGTGATGGAACTAATAAATGGAAAATTGTTTGATTTGGGCAACATCTTAGTGTACAGTCCTCTCACTTTAATTTCCTTTCATGTAAACTCACAGGTTCTTTCAGTTTGTACCATCAAAGCTCATTTGACAGGTCTATGCTAAAAATGTATTTTGAGAAATACTCACTGCAGTGCCAGAGATTTTTCTGTTCAAGTAAAACACCCCTCCTTTGAGGGACATCAAATATAGCTTTATCAAATATGATAGTTAATTACACTTTTAGCTGTATTCTATCTGAAGTATTAATCTACTTACTACAACAGCTTTCTATGAAAGCTGGATCCCATAATCCATCAGGAATTGCCAGCACTTATTCTCCCACCTTTCCTCCCTTCAATCTCAGCTTCATCTGCTAAAGACACTGCAAGGCAGCCTCTGCCTGCCCTTTCATCCCCGAGGGAGAGGAATGGAGAGAATGTAGAATGAAATGAATGTAAAATCAAACCACTTTCACAGTAAGGCTGCAAGTGCAGTGTGGATGGGAACACCCATGCAGCCATGGTGATGGTACTGCAGTGGATGTGATTCAAAGTATGCAGGATATTCCAGGAATTACCAAAGGATGCAGTTCAACTCCCTGCTTTCAGCTGAGTAAATTCACGCCTAGGATAAGGACTGTATTTTTTCTTGGTTTTTGTCTGACACACAAGGACATCTGTAGCTGGCCATAACTGCACGTGTACGGAACACCTCAGAATATAAATAAACAAATGTTGATAGAGAGGGACACACTGAGAACACAGGAAGTACCCTGGTCTAAAATGGAGTGGCTCACTCCTGAGAGGTCACACTGTTAGAACTGCTGATGCAACAAATAATGTGTGGGAGGGAAAAAAATAAAAAAATCTCTCCTGCTAAAACGGGTCCTACTGACACAGCACCAAAAGGAGTTGTTGTTATTACCTGAACAGTGTTTGTTCTTGAACAAATAGATACTCTCAGTCAATAGTAACCTTTAACCATGACAGGGTATGTTCCCAGTTAGGAATGGGGTCAATTCAAAATTTTGGTCTCAAAAGGAGACCAACCTTTGCTATAAAGCAAAATGTTAGTAATAGGCTCTAATAAAAGTGAGGCTACTGCTCCCTTGGATTGAAACTTCCCAGTCTTAGGGCTCTGCTTTCCAGACAAGAGACACATTTAGATAGAGGTTGTTAACTGAAAAACACCTGTACTTACCTTTTGTCTCTTCAAAATATCAATTAACTTTAACTGCTTTTTAAAACCTGTAATTAGTTCTCCTTTTTGTTTCTGCAGTTTCTTGTTTTCTGTTTCTAATTCTTCAATCGTTTTGAGTTCTTTATTAGCTACATCCTACCAAGGGAAGAAAAGGAGAAATTTATTACTTTTGAAAGTGGTGCTTTAACCAACGAAACCTGGCATTAGATAATAGACAAACAGTAACCACACATGACATTTTTGAAAAAAAATGGGATTAAGCAAAATATTCCCACATCAAAGCTTAAAAAATAAGAAAATCTTGAAGATAACAGCTGTGGTTTGTATGTGTACTTCTCCCTCTTTCTAAACACATCTCATTCTCACACAAATGAGGAAAATCAGAAAGGCTTTAACTTTATTCTGTACATTTCTTCCTTCTGCATAGGTTGCAGTAATGTCAAGATAACTTATTGGGCCTTTGGTGACTTGCTCTAACTTAATTTTGGGACTCCCTCTAAGAGAGACGATCCTTCCAAAGCTGATCAAGCTTGAGAAATCATTCTAGCATTACTGAGTGATTACAGATTGGAAACTGTTTTCCTAAGCCCCTGTACCTTTTTGCTTTGCTTCAGTGTATTGAGCTCCACTTTATACCTTTCCACTTCCTCCAGGGCCCTGTTTAAGCGAACCTCTGCCGCGCTCTGACTGGCTGCAGCCTGCTTTTGGACACGCTTTACATTCTCCAATTCCTAGTTAAGAAGCAAAGGATAAAAACAATAAAAGCAAACATCATGAATAATGGTGTTTAATGAATCCCATATCGACAACAAATTTACAGCAAGGCTCACCCTTGAAAGCTGAAGAGTCTGTGGACTTCTTTGGCCTGCAGAGAGAATCTGTCTCAAGACAATTCTACCATTAAAACATCCCCTTCTCCTTTGAAATCTTGAAAAAGGATCTTTCTCATCTTTGTTTGAAACTTCTCTTGGAATGATTGTGGAACTGATCATGTAAGACCACAGGATTGACTGAGAAACCTTGTATGTTCAGTCAGAGAAAGAGAAAAAACATTGCTATGTCCACTCTGTGGCAGATTTTGGAACAGTGCCTCGTGTTCCCAGCTGCTTCTTCCCACCTGTTCCTTTTACCTCTTCTCCCCAGAGATTACTACATGCAATTGCCACCAAGAGGTTAAAGCAGCCCACTGAAGATGGCTGAGGGTAGTAACTATTTCATCTGGCAGAAAATAGTTCATCAAGTGTTTATGGCACCAATCAAAACAGTTCCCTCTTGACTCTGCTGACAGTGTTTCATAGTGCTGTAAGTGGGGAAATGAGAAAAAGAGACCAAGTTGAGGAACAGAATAATGAGACTAAAGATCAGGGAATATAGATAACAGACAGTTCTGGCAGAAAGAGCACATTTAGTCTTCTATGAAAAAGAAACAGATTTTTTAAAGTATCAAATATTTAGTAATGGGCACAGAAGGATTCTTTCATCCAAGTCAAGGTAGAGAGGGGGCTTGTTAACCTTTTACCTTTAGAGTAATTGTTCTATTTTCTTGATTCCACACCTGCTCTGGGGAGGTTACTTAAGATTTCCAGATCACTTATCCAAGAAATTCATACTAATTGACCACTTTGTCTTGTACCAAGACGATGAAGCTGTGAATAAAGTCAACTAAATATTTTGTGCTATGTATTTTATTCTGCATTAATATGCAAATCTTTGGAATATAATCTTTCAAGCATTTAATGACCAAAAAATCGTCTGCATGCAATGCAAATTACTTATCAGCTAATCTTATAATTTAATGAAAGAATTCTAAGAATTCTTTTAGGTCTTTTTTGACATTTACTGTCATACATAATACCTTATCAAGGATTTTTTTTTTTTGCAAGTTATCCAGTGAGAGTATATTGTTAAACATATTCGACTCCCAAGTTTTTAATCTTAAAAATACCTGAAATAAGTGTTTTATTTTGTAACTAGGCAAAGTTTCTGCCAATTCTTCAATACTTTAAGTAAAAGCTGAAATAAAATTTTCTCATATAATCTTTCTCTAAGAGGGGGATAAACTACTGTGTTTTAAAACTGCATCCCATTTCAATTTCTAGATTTTCTCCACTGTTCTGACATGGGTGAGGCACCTGAATATCAGCAGGGGCTGTGATGGCCCAGAGCTCACCCATGAGCAACCCTCCCAGCAGCAGCATATGCAGCACCTGTGTCTTCAGGAGGCTTTGCAACACCTCTCCTCCCCACAAAGACATTTGAGAGGGCACATTTACTTTACAGCAAGCCCTTCTTCATGGCAAGTTATAAACCCCCTGCACAAAACCTTAAAAGGAATGAGCACAACTTTAGTGTTCCCCCGACCATTATCTAGTGTTATAGTGAATTAACAAGCGAGAGAACACAGAGGAAGGAATGTTCCTGTAGACAGGTGGTGAAAGCAAGGCAAGGTGATAGCATTTATTGGATCAACTAGACAGAAAAGAAAGAAGAATGCTAGAAAGAAAAGGGTGGAAGTTTCCAAGGGTATCAGAATTCAGCTGCTGCTTGAGGTGGGTGTTGCAGCAGATACGTTCACAGAGACCAAACACTAAATGAAATGTAAAAATTACAAAGTAGTTGCCATGTTTCAGATAAATTGTGAAAAGCAGGTAAGAATCTTTGCCTAGGCACATACAAAAAAAAGTACCTAGGGGATTAATGAAACTGCACAAACTGTTGATAATCTAAGGAAGTTTGGGGAAGCTTGTACCATAGTTAAAGTCTCCTATCATCTCTGTTGCAACAGAAATCACAATAGAAGCAAAATCAGAGGTTACATTTGTGCTATCTCAACTAGACAGAAAACTTTCTCTACACTTAAGCAACACAGTACCATCAGTTCAGGCCTCTGTTCACAGGAAACTGTTTTTAAACACATCTAGAATTAATCTGCACTGCATTAACTGTATAGTGTTGAATAACACTTCATACCTAAAAAATAGAACAGTTTTCAGACTCCTCAGCCCACAGGAAGTTTAAGCAGTTACTGTAAAATTATTTTTACATGCATGGTTTTTTCAGTTAGATAATTTCTTACGGCAGAAAAAATATGTAAAGTAACTTCTGAATTAACAGAAAACCATTCATTATGTATACTTGCCTTTTCTGCTGCCTAGAAAACACAACCTGTGATGAATAACTGAAGCAATTGAGGATGGTAAATCCAGAGCAAAGACAAGTGAGGGAAGTGACCATATTCTGGATATGGTACCTGCACAGCAGAAGTGAATAAACTTGTCATCCCAACAGCTATTTCCTAGATATGTTCTAACTGTGACTGTGCAAGAGCCAGCATAGACTGTATAAGGAAACGATGGAAATTGCCATCACAGAAGGCTTCAAGTACAGGTTAAACAAAATTTATATGCAGGATGGTTTGGATATAATCTGTCCTGTCTTGCTTAAAGAGAAGGGACTATATGACTTTTTTAAATCTCTCAGCTCTATTTACTGTGAGCTGATGTGAATTATGAGTACTACTACTGAATATTTTTCCTGACAGAATCACCATCATGGTACTTATTTAAGGGAACTTAAAACCTCCAAGTATCTGCACAAAAAGAACACAAAGACCATTTTATTTTTAAAATGCCAGAACTACAAGCATGCCTACACAAATGCATAGTATGCTTTAATAGAAGTATAATGAGACTTTGCTAGGCTGAGTTGTGTTCCTTTTTCCCAAATTTTTAAGTGAAACATTCTCCTGGTTGTATTACATGTACTACACAATACTGTATGTATTGCATGATTTTGAACCTCTCTAGCTCTGAGTAATTAAAGAAAAACACATGCTGCCCTTAAGACTAAGTTGCAGACAATCCAAGCTGTGTTTGGTTTGTGCAGCCATGTGCTGTGCCAGGCATGGACACCACTGTGCAGGTGTGGGGGCAGCAGCAGCCACCTTAGCTTGGATTCATCCAAACTGGAGCAGCTGGTTTTCCAAAAGTCCATTTTCAAGAACTAAGACACATCCCTTCCTCTACCTGCAGAAAATACTAGTATAAGCTGCAGGTGCTTTTTTAAAAAATGTTCACTAGGTTCTATGGTTTACATTAGAACTCTTATTACAGAAGTAATTTTTTAACATTGCGATTAAACCAGAAAAAAAAGTTCCTTGTATTTTTCAGGATTCCTTTGTGAATTTGACAGCAGTTTCTGAAAAGGTTGTTTTGTCTCTTGTGGGTCTTTTATACAGGAATTTAATTTTAAAATACAGGAATATATGATTGTAGAAGCAGAAGAAAAGCAGTTAGCAAAATATATTATTTCTTCCTTTAATAAAAAATTGATTAGACCATTTAAAAATACAATTTCTAAAACTGTTTACAGAGATTGAAATGCTACTGGGATCATTGGATATGGATCAAACTAAGGTACAGAGGGTGATTTGATGTGAGGTTGTTTTCCCATTTGGAAGATAAACAAGACCAATATCTGCAATACCTTTTGTAGTGCAATGACCTCTTGTTGTAGCCTTTCACTTTTTTTGTTTGCTTCTTGTGACAACATTTTGTACTTCTCAGTCTGAGACTGCTGCAAACTGATTGTCCGTTGCAGTCTGGTGTTTTCTTCTTCAGTATCTTTAAGCCGAGTTTTTAAATTCTGATTTTCATCATCCTGTTTGGCAGTAATTAGCAAAAACCCCCCAACTAAATCATTGCAAGGAAGCAGGAGGACAATGCAGTAATAACATCTAGTAAATAAAAGGCAGTAAAAGTATACATACTATAGAGTTTTAAAAATTTTTAAAAATTACATGGCAACAAGTAAGACAAACTAAGAAAACGAAACACTTTTTTACCAGGATAATACTTCAAAAAACAGTAACACTTCTCTCATTTAATTTTCTACAGTCTTTTACTTGAAACTGTCTTGTAGCAGTATGTAAAACATTTAATTTCTCATAGCTCAAAGCTTTTGAGAAATATCAAAGTGTTATAGAATAATATGAATAACAGTGGGACATAGATATTTTGTGATATTTTTGTGAGAATAGCTAAATGCACACATTAGGAAAAATTATGGGGAAAAAAGAGAATGTAATTACTGATAAACCAATCCATTATGTTTTAGGAGATTATCTGGTTTTGACTTAAAAGCAAGCTAATGATCCAGGATACATCAAGTATTCAAATTTAAGATTCTCTTAACATCAAGTGAGTTCCATATTAGATTCATGACCTAGTGGCAATTACATCCCACATTAAGCATTATAATTCAAGGCATTTTTCTTTTATAACCTTTCAAACTTTATAAGTGAATACTAATGTAGGTTATTTCAGAGACACATTATGCCCTTCATTTCTTTACGAAAAAGAAATCAAGGCATACAGAGAAATGGAGTTTTTGCGAAAACAAGTCTCTCTCTGCTGTTCTCTCAGCCCCTTGGAATACAGGCTTCCCACACGGAAATATATGTGCTTTACCCTAAGTGTCATGTGACCACGTGCACCTCAGAAACTCCCAAATATTTAAATTGCTAAACTCCCAAATATTTAAAACACACTTAATAGGCAAATTGTGGAAAATGGAAGTTAGTTCAAACCCCTTTTTTTGATTACAAATGCATGAATAAGAGGTGATCCCTTTGGCAGACAGATACAAGCTACTTAAGGTTTTACAGTTCAAGAGATAAGTTTGAGCATAACTTGAAAATATATTGCCAGGCAGTGCAGATCACAAACTCACTTGTACACTCTAACAGGGAAATATCAGTGTAGCTTCACTGTGCTTTTAGTTCAGTCTCATCTGCCCAAATATGCAATTCCAAAAACTGTCCTCTGCATCAACTGTACTCTTGAGAACAGAGAAAGCCTAATTGCTGTTTGATTACAATATTCCACTTAAAGTGGATTCACAGATCAGATGTTTCCACACCGATCCACCAGCGGCACCGAAAGCACCTGATTGTATTTCCCAAGCTTTTCTATTTCTCATTCTACCCTAAATATCCCTCTCATCACCTGGCTCTGGCACCACTGTCTTATCTCTGTACACCAAAATCTGTATTTCATCACTACTGTTTCCTCCTCCTTTTTCTCAGGCTCTGGTAAAGCTCCTTGTCCCAGCAGTGGTGGTTTGGGTACTCTGCAGCACCCCAGTGTCCCTACAGCTGGGGCATATCTTCATTCCAAGTGGGTTTTTTCCTGCCTCAAATTCTTTTTCATTAAGTATATTTTGCAAGCTTTTAGCCCAAGATCACATTTATACAGAAATTACCACCCTTGATTCTAAATTCTTAGGGTATTATAAAAAAATGAACCTTAGCTCTTAATATCTGGAAAGGAAAGGTTGAGAAATTTCCATTTTGTGATTATTTATTAAAGGAGAACCTACTCCATTTTTACAGATAAGAAAATTCAGCTCTTACCTTTTTCCTGCATTCAAACACAACATTTGCCAGGTCTTCCTGCATAACACGTAACTTTGCCTTAAGAAATCTAATATTAGTTTCTGTGAACATAAAAGTTACATTTAATATCCACAAGTACTCACTACTCAACGCAGAAAAGAAGTGAGACTCATGTAAGAACTCACTTTCATGTTCTTATTTTTAGAAACACTCCACATTGTTTATAATGATTAAAGAGAAATAGGCAAATAAAAACTCATATTTCTAAAAAAATGTTGCAACTTTCTCATTCTCTGGCAAAGCTTTGTAGATTTTTTCTTTTAATGACTGAACTTGACATCTTTAAAATGTAAAAGACGCATAATTCTCAAAACTGAAACTTACTGAAAACTTGCATCATACTGTGCTGTACATTACAGCATTTCTTGGGTTTGAATTCAAGAAAACTATATTGTAGGGGCTGGCTCCATTGCAATCCATCTGTAGCTGCAATTTGTGTAGCTACAGCCAAAGTAATTTTAAACTGTGCACAACAAGGAATTCAATGTAAACTGCAAAGCCCTCCTAATAGCCCTCCTGAATATCCCTCCCACACAGTAGGCTGCACTTTTTCAAAGTACACTGTTGAAAATGAAATCCATTTAATCAGATGTTTTTTCCAAATGAAGTACTTCCTTGCTCTTGGACAGCTAAGAAATGGACTTTTATGACAAAACAAGCTATGTGTGAACAGTTTGTTCTTTTACTTCCTATTCCCCAGATTCTTCACAAGGAACTCCCCGTGAACTTCCACAGGCACAAAGCATGGAAACAGTTTGAGGATCAAGTTGAGCAACACAGGAATAACCATTATTCACAATAGTTATAAGGTGAAAATAATAAAGTGGGGGAGGAGTATCTGGAGCTGAGAGCAAGGGAATGGATGGGTACAGGTGTTCATTTGTTGTGACAGCAATTCTTTTCATTTCACTCAAGTTCCCTTATGAACTGTCAATTGCACCTTAAGCCGTAACTCTGCAGAGATCAATAAGTAGGATTCAGGAAAAACACCATGAAAAAATAAGATAGAGACTGACTTTTATTCCTCCTGTTATATCCTTGATAGCTTCTGGTAACTAGTGGCTATGAAGATGGAGATCATATTGAAGCCCTCACATTTAATCCCCTTTCAGGTACTTCTATACTATTAAGTTGCTTGATTTTCTCATAAAACATACTGTAGTTTGGCATTCACAATATCCTGTGGCATGAACTGGCTAATTTAATTGTGCATTATGTGAAAGAAAACCACTTTGTATAGCTTGCTTTAAATCCAATTTAATGTGGCATTTACTAATGTTTGCATTACAGAAAGACAATCTTTCTCCCCTTACCATTAATGTTTTCATTACAGGTCTTTCATATTGCCTTTTACTGTTTTGTTTTCAAACTGAAGATTCAAATTCAAGCTGTTCCACACCTCTAATTGCCACTGTACACTCTTACCTATACCTTTGCTAGTTCTACATCCTGGATTTGGGATGGGGTGGGCAGAACTGTGTGCAATACTCCACATGGGGTAGCATCAATTACATAACAGCATAATGGTAACAGTACAGTATTTTGGTTTCTGTTATCTTTTGAAGGATTTCTAACACGTAGTTTGGCTTTTCCACTGTGAACGGGCAATAAGATTCTGCTTTTGGAGACATCTTAATTAGTGATAACTAAAGTCCAGCTCAGTAGTAGGTGTAATTGGAGTTGTGTAGTAGGTGCATTTGTTGTCAAGTAGATGTAACTGGATAGTTGTGTTTTCTATCAGTGTTAATTTGCACTCTTTAATACAGAATATAAACTTGCACTCTTATCACCTCACTCAGTACTGTAAGATTCTTTTGCAATACTTTAACATCAGTTTTAACTATCATAAAATCAGTTTCATCTACAAATTTCTTTACCAGCTATCATTTAGCTGTCATGAACAATGTAAGCTCCATGACAGATCACTCTAGGCCTATACCACTACCTCTAAAAACTGCTTCTTTTTACCACTGTTTCCTCTGTTATTCAGCTATTAGTCCACAGACAACTTCTGTCTTAGTCAGCTGTGTGTCATTAAGAGCACTTAGTAGTAAAACTTGTGAAAAATCAAGCACACAACTAGAACCAGGTTAGTTTTGGGAGGTGCCTGTGATCCAAATACCTTTGAATTTTCACAAGATAATTAAACAATTAGCTGCCTAACTGGTCAATTTTAATCACCTGATGAAGCTGATAAGGGGGAGGAGTATCACTTTATAGGATGGTCTGAGGTTGGAAGGTAACAAGCACTGTAGGGAATGGTAAATGAGAAAAGGACATCTGAGAGACTCTCATGCTCTACAAGAAAGGACAAACATCTTGAATTCCTGAGGTAATATGAAGATTAACATGAAGAACAACAATGCATTCAGGTATTTTGTTCATATGTGTGGGGGCACATCAGAATAAGAATAGAGCTTCATCTCTTCAGCCCTTTGTATGTCTGTGTGCTTTACCATTGCTTGTTACTGCAGAGTTGGGTTTTAATCTGTAAAAACCCCACAGAAAAATAATGTGTGAACTACTGTATTGGCAGAAAAATGGCTGCACTGTGGTAATCTGTAATTATGAAAGAAAGACAGGGAGCCCAGGTCCAGGAATAACATTGCAAGTAGCTCAGGGAAAGGACAATGCTATGGAACCTTATCAGCATGTTGGCCTAAGGGATCCCTTACTGGAGGTTCCCACTGAGGGATCAGCTCTCTCTTAACAGGTCCTGCTTAATACCTCTGTCAGCTTTCTTGTGACCACTGTCACTGTTCTGTGAGTCTGACAATGCTGGAATGCTCTGCAATGGCTTATTTACCATGTTAGGGAGGCATTCAGTATTCTGAACAGTCCATATCAACTGTAAAAAGCAAAAATCAATCTAGAGCATTTTCATTTCATTGTTCAAGTCACAGAAACAATTCTCAATACTCAAATATATGCCCTTGGTCAGCAAGGGCTGATTACTTAGCATAAGTAATAATTCTTCTTGAGGTACCTTGAATTAATTTGGTGTAAGCTTCCAATGCAAGCCAAAGCAATTTCTTTTTAGTTCAGGAGAAAGAACTATAAAAAATATAGCTGAGGATCCATTTAGGGAGATGTGGTAACAGAAGATGTGCACAGAATTACATGAGACTAGAAACCAAGCTATTCCTGTGTTGGAATGCTTGTTGACATCAAGCTGTTAGGTTAAAAGAAGGGCTCAGGCACTTTGTGCTGCTACAGTGAATCTCTGACTTTGTGCTTGCTTTAGCATTGTAAGAAACTAAGAAACTACACAAACTTGGTTTTATCACACCAGAGCCAAAAAGACAGATGCACGTCATTCTTTTGGCCTCCCTGGCAAATGCTGCAATCCCTTTCCTGTTCTGTTCCACAAAAACACACCATTTGGAGTGGGAAAGTATCTAGAGGATTGTCATTCAAGCACTGTAGCTGAAACATTACCTTGTCTGAGTCACTTGCTAAGATCCACAGCACTGGTCAGAGGAAAGGCTTTTTCCTCTAAAGGCAGAGTCTGCAAAGGACTGAAGCTCATCTTTTTGGAAATACAAACTTAGCATCATGTACTTCTATTTTTCTCGTGAAATGAATCAAATGTTATGCACATATTCAACATAAGTAACCATCCAAACATCTCCCTACAAAGGTGGAAATGAAGATATAAATTCACTTTTCCACATAATTATTTGTTGATACGTGATCTGATCTTCCTCTAGGACTATGCAAAGAGGGAAAACCTTTCCCTTTTTATTTAATGTATGGGCTTTAGAACTTTCCATGTAATTTTTTTTCAGAAATTCCTACTTTTTCCCCCCAGGAAAGCCCATTTCTAATAGTCATGAAGTAAAAATAAAAGCACTAACTATGGAAGGAAACTTACCTGCTCCCATTTCATTTCCAACACTTGGAGTAATATCATCATCTTGAAAATCTGGTAAACTTCCTTTCTTTAGTTTTTCTTCGATTTTGCTTATGGCTTTTGTTAAAGAAAAACCTATGCGATCTTCCAGTATGGCAACACCATCAGCACTTTGTACTTCCATGTTTCTTAATTTTGAACTAAAATAGAAAAGGAAAATCCTAGATTTTAAATTTGTATAAAACATTTACAAAAATAGAACATATTTGCTATTTTTTAAGAGTGTACAGTTATTCACCTAATGCAATTTCATTAGTTGCATTCATATGAAAGATGAATTGATGGCAATTTCTCATTTTCTTTATGCAAGATAACTTTACCATATTCCAGATAAACCATTATAGGATTTTACATACTATAATGTAGAAGGCAGGAAACCTACTACCATTTTCTACTGAGAAGATTCTGGCATGGTCTTCTCATCCAACAAATTCATAACTAAATCAGAGTAAAAGAAAGAGAAATGTTCTGTTGGCTTTGACTACTATCCTCTGTTTTAATTTCTGATATTTCCCACACATACACACAATAACTTGCAGAACTCTGTCCTGTCTGGCTGTACTCCTACCTCACCACAATTTCTGCATCATTATTCCTGGCCTAGGAAACTTCACTGATCCTAGAAGTTGCATATCAAAGTTTTCATAAAACCAAAACACAAGGTAACACATCACCCACACAGGGTATCTCCTCAGCTTTCCTTTATAGAAAGGTGATGTTAGTTCTCCCAGGATCTGAAGCTCCTAAGTTATTATTCCAATATATCCTCATTCTAGTGCAGCTTCCAAACTCCTTCTGGCTCCTAACTTTCTCCCAGAACTTTGGGTTCCCCCCACAGGTTCTGTGTCTGCACAATTCCACTCCACATCTCCTAGTGTGGTCCCAGCCTGACAGGCTCCCCTGAACTGCCCATGAGAGGTCTGAGGGGTCTACAGTGGCTTCCAAGTCCTGACTGACAGCCTTGGCCTGTGTTAATTCCATGTTCTGCCACCTTGCAGACAGTTTTCATCCTATTTTGGTATTATTCCATTCTTGTGACAGTTTAAATTTGCTCCCAGGATCTCCTCCTTTCACTGAAGGAGTTGACACAGTTTAGAAGTGCTGAGGCAGAAAGCAGCAGTTTAATTGTTGTAATATTAATCACTCTATGTTCACTGATAATTTTTGGTGCAAGTAAACAGGGACAGCCACATGGTGGAGCTGACTGAGGAGGACCAAAAGTTTGATTCATTTGTATAAATATAGAAGCATACATGAATAAAATAACCTGATAGACAGAAATAGCAACTAAAAGATTTTATGACAAACCAAAAGAGAAGTCTGATATACCTTGAAGTTGTTCTTTTTCCCTTATTTGCAGAGTATGGTCTGTTCTGACCCATGGGTGCAGACACACATTTCTTCTTGTTGGCTACCTATAGATTTTTTCAGAAAGTAGTGATTTATATTTCTTAATTAGTTAGTAATTATTTTTTGCTAGTGTGGATTTTTTGTGGTTTTTTCCTTTCTTTTTCACATATCCAGACTCAAGGATACTTTTCAAAGTATGATTTTCAAACTTGCAATACAACAATTTTTTTCAGTTTTATTTGCACTCATCTTTACCTTGCAACTCTTGTGTCTGTATGCCCTAATTGTAATACATTCAATAGTCATTGACTTGTGGGAGTTTTTGCACACATACTCAAACTAAATCTATGCACAAGCAAGGCTATGAGCTGTTACCTAGGTATGAATTATTGGACTGTCATCAGAATGCATTTCTTTGAAAAATGCTTGTCGTGCCTTCAAAAATATGGTATTTTACACATTATTTTAATGTTGCAAATGCCCTGTAGAACCAAATTCTAACAATATTTCTGTTACTTTCACCCAAACATTCTTCAAAAGTTAGAAGGGTTTGCACTGTATTCTGATAAATAACTGCAGATGGCATTTTGAAAGCTTTAGCTCACCTCCTAAAAGATTCAACATAGTTATAATTAGAGACTATTGAGTTTGCTCCTAATCTCAATCTCATTTTTCCATTATGTCTCCTATATTCAGTTACTCTGACTACTTGTTTATTATTACATCTTGAAGACACTGGTACTGTCTTTAGTATTATACAGCTGTGGGAGGGAAGGAAATTAACTATATTCTAATATTTTTTTCCTACTAAGAAAGCAGGAAATTAACTCTATTCTAATATTTTGCACTTGGAATTCTAATTTGATGTTCCGAACGCTTCAATCAATGCTTATAGAAGAGGAAACCTAGAATACAGAAATTTAAACCTGATGTAAGTCCACTTAAGCACCAGTGGCACTGACAAACCCTGGTAACACTGTCCCTGCAGCACTGCTTTGGGCATCACTTGCTACTGGCTCCCCCCCATCTAAGTCTTCAGTGTAGCACAGCCTCAAAACCAAAAACACATGTGGAAATTCTGCTAGAAAACAAATTAACCAAGTTAGTTTTGACTTTGATACCTTGGCGTGTAACTCTGTAAGAGATGAATTTTCAGGAGAGAGTGGATCTCTGCAGGAAAAGAAAATAAAATTCAGTGAACATCTACAATAAAACGAACACTTTACGACAAAAATTTAACCCCCCTGCCAGAATCAGGAGAATTACACTTTGTATGCCTAGAATAAACAATATAGGTAAGCTGGGAACATATACTAAGTTCAAGCATAAATTCAGTCTCATTCTGTCTTTCTATTCTACCTCATTTGCCTAAATCACCTGGTGAGTTTATGGTATCTAATGCAACAGTTTACTTACGTACCAGAATCCTGATGTTGTCTCTTGGAATTCAGGCTACTGGCTTATTAGATCAATGATTCCCTGTACCAGGGAGTCCTCAGCCAGTGTGCAGAGAGTTACCAGCTTTAACAGGAGAGACTGACAATCTGGCACCCAAGATCACCACCAGCTCACTGGGTAACACACCCACCTGACATGCAAATCCCTGAATTGATATAAAGAAAATGAGGATACAAACCAGTGTCCCCTACACCCTAAGAGGAGATAGCTCACCTATCCTAGTAGGCTCAGACTGACTGTTGTCAAGTTAATTGGCAGGGACTATCAAATGAATGAGGTGGAGCAATTTACGAATTAAGCCTCACAAAATTTTCTCTAAAATAAGTATTACAAATATTGTAACTGTTCTACAGATGGGGGGGAAAAAACAGGAATGAAAAAAGCAGCTTTCTTATTTGCTTATTTGGCTGACAACTGTGCTTCTTAGTAACTGAATTTCAGGTTAAATGATTATTTTCCAAGTCTGTTAAAAACAAGCAGAAAATTTTAGCCTGCTGTCTATTATTCAGGTCGAATTTCTTGCCAGGTATATAAATAACTTTTTTTGCTTTCAAAATTAATTACGTGAATGTGTTTTATTGCATTGAAAGGCTACTTTTTTACTACCCTTTATATTTTTTTTTACTTCAATTAAAATGCTGGCTTATAAAAGATTTGGAATAAAATTTAAATTTCTGGCTCATCAAGTCACCTAATTTTTTTGCCAGGCTGATTTGAGCAAATGTTTAGATCTTGCCTTTAAAAATTTCACAGACATTCATCAACAAGAATTATCTGCACAAAGCTCCGTATTTTATTAATCCCAAAAAAACCCTCCAAAAACCTGGAGAAATCATCTGTGTGTGGCTGGCAACAGACTTCAAGAATAGGATGATTAGTTTTTGTCTATTTACCCTATTTTCCTCATGCTTCCTTCCTATTGGCTCGCTCCAGGAGCGTGCAGAAGGTGAGGATTTGCTGCCACAGAAAAATAGCAGTTGTGTTATTCTGAGAAATATTAAATGCAACACACTCTATACCCCAAAAAACGATGATGTTCTTTCCATCAATAGACCAATTTGTTCCTACTGTCTCTTAGTCCCTTCTTTAAACGAAAAAAAAACCCAAACCCCGTAAATGAACACAGCAAAACAAAAAAGCCAACCTCTTTATATCTCTCAAATTCTCCAACTTGTTTAACCCTAAGGGTTTCTTTCCTCTTCCCCACACCTGACAGTCCATTTTTAAAAGCTCGTAGTACAGCTGTGTGGCTGAACGTGTCAGTGCGAGGAATGAGCAGGCACAGTGCGGTGGGCGCTGAAAGAGCAGCTCCTGTGAGCACTTCCCTGCCCGCGGCCCCGGGACCCTTTGTGCTGCTCAGCGCGGCCGGGGCTGCGCGGGCAACGTGTGCACAAAAGCGGATTTCAGTGCCGTGTCACTGGAGCTGCTTTGTTGCTAAGGAATTCAAGTTTCCCTGCAAAAAACATGCTGCAAGAACTCCGGAGAAACTTATTTTAAAATAATAATATATTCTGACTTGGAGAGTGACTTAAATATTTATTGTCTTTTTTTGTACTTATTCATTTTTTTCCCTTTTAACGTGTCTTTTTTTCCTTTCTTTCCCTTGATACTACCTCTTTCTTTGCTTCAATTCCTCCCTTTTTTTCCAGTTGTTTTAGTGTTCATTCTCCTTAAAGGAATCAATAGACATATCAAAGAGATACTTTTGAAATATCTCAAGTGCTTTCTTTAGATTTATGGCCAATCTGCTAGCACAATTTAGAAAGAAAAGCATTTTTAATTAAATATTAAATACTTGGAACTAATCTAATTGAATGGCCTCAATGTTCACTCATGGATAATCAGTGTGCCTAATTCCTAGCACACATTTCCAATTTTTTTTCACTACAGCATGGGCTTTCCAATCTTCTCTCAAATAAATGTTTACCAGAACACAGGCTGTGGTTACTTTAAGATGTTTTAATTTATGTAGGTAATTGTTAGATCAGCTGCTACTCTGACATGCTAATTGCCTTTTTTTTTTTTTTAATTCTTTCAACACTCCCCTTTATTTCTAATGTGTACCATCAAAGCTATTTAAACTCCCTTTGTGGGACTGAATCCTCTGATCACATTACTTCATAAAACAGCCTTAAAACTCCAGTTTGAAGTTTAAAAAAATCTTCTGTCTAATGTTCAAAATCCAGCTAAAAGAATATAAGACTAAAGTGAGATCTGGAATTTGTTTGCAAAGCATGATTATACTGATAACGCATAAGTTTCTTGCCCTTCACCCCCTCCCCCAGCTGTCAGATATGGCCTTAAAATAGCTCAGGAATAATATTTACCATAGTAGCAAACTTTTGCTGGTAGTCAGGCTCCTATCACAGAAGCTCTGACTTGCTGTCGCACTTTTTTGAATACTGAAAGTCCCTTTTATTTCATAAAAACTCCTTAATGTCTTTGCTTTTATTCTGTGCAAAAGTAACTATTTGATCATCTCTATCAGACTTTCATACACACTATTTCCAAAGTTTCCCAGCTGCAGGTTAACACTTGAAGCATCTTGCAGTCTGTCCCTGTATCTTTCTTATCCAGATTAGTAGCATCATAAATTTAGGAACCTACAGATCAGATCCTTGATAAACTGTATCAGTCTATCCTAAATTCACCTACTTCCCATCTCTCACTATACAAACCCTTGGAGACCTGAGTAAATAATAATGCCCCTGAACAACCAAGTGAGCACAGAGCACGTGCCCACCCCTGAGCCAAGGGGTTTGCACACCCAGGCCAAACCCCACAGCTCTGGGTGTTCTCCAGGCCAAAGGCATGGGGGCCCCTCAGTGTAATGGAACCCACGTGCCAGAGGGTGGCAGCTCAATGTTTGCCTGTCTTAAGTTTTGTGTTTGTTTTTATCAAGCACTTCCTGTCTCAGGAACATTTAGGCCAAGTTAAATGTGAACCAGTGTCTGTTTCTTTGCTTTGTCACCTAAACTGTTAAAAACCATGCACTGCTGGGTGTCTACTGTTACCTTCCTTCTTTACAGAGGTCAGCACTACTTAGTATCCTAGATAGAACATTCCATCACAATTAAGACTTCCTTGGAAAAACAAGGACCAACACTTGCTTACTATTTATTTTTCAAATAACAGAAAAGAATTTAGGCTCCACCAATCCAGTGTGCCACAAAGACAAAACAGGAGCAGAAGTAGGGCACAAGTCAGGGTGTGCAAGACCAGTGTGAGGTTCCTCATCAATTATACATGGTAGTTGTAAAGCTCATACCTCTGTCTGTCATCTTCAGGTGATTTAGTCTGTACTGAAACTGGTTGAGATAGTATCTTCTGTTGGCCTTTCTTTATTAAAAAAGAAAAAAAGTAGTCAATTTGGGGGGAATATAATCCATTAAGGATGAATTACCCATTTGTAAACCACAATAACTACAGTCTACTATGGAAAAGAATGGAGACTATAATATACTGTGGAAAAGAACTTTCCAAACACAGGAAAAGATGGCTAAAAATGAAAATGTTGCTGCTATTTTGTTGTTAAATGTATATCTCTGCAATCTGGCAGTGCCATGTGGTATATTAAGTGTCCTAAGAATATTTCATGTTCTGCTGTATTTAGGGAAGGGGAAAAAAAAGTGGTTTTGTTGTTGCTGTTTTCTAAAGGAAAGAGACTAGATGCTATTTTGGCTGTTTCATCTGGTTGTGTTCAAATGCCAAGCAGTTAGCCTCAGTTTGTCACTGCTCAAGAGTATGTTTACAGGCCATAAAAATGAAGTTTCAACAGTAGTAGTGCATTCAAGTATAGATTTCCAGAAGACTTAATATTTTGCTTTTTAAGCCTTATTTATTTGAATGAGTGCAATTACAATGAATACATCTAATATGCAGAATGCCTTCTCCAAACTGTTTTGGTTATAAACTGTACCTGCCCCATTCCCTTTTTATTCATTTGTCCCATTTTCATATTAAAATATTGATCTGGCACATAGCCATACCAATGTTAAAAGATAATACTGATGATTTTAACATTGAAACAGGAACTTTTTCTGTTTTAAGGAAGTTTCCTTCTTACTAAGTTCATGTTTTCTATTTATGTTGCTTATTCTTTGTGTTTCTTTCAGATTGAATAATGTAGATCCTATTTCACTAGGAAGTTACTGCAATGGAATCTGGTTTTCAAATACTAATTTTTCCTTTAGTATTTAAGACATAGGACTACCTACAAGTACTTCTCTTAAGAAACTGAAGTTTTTTATGTCGTTTTATGTATGTATCTGCACAAATGCTGTATGCATCTGTGTGAATACCAACCTAATGAAATGATATTAAAACTATTTTTGGATGCGTTTTTAGTAGGAGTTTACATCTTTGAAAAGAAATTTAATCTTTATGTTGCATTTGAAAGCAAAATACTTTTAGTAGCCATGATCTCAACAATTTCTTTTGAAGCTTGACCCTTTGTGCATGTGAATCGAGGATAAATTATGTAACAGCTGCATAACCTACTCACCATTAGTTCCTCAGCCTGACGTACTAGTTTTTCTGTTTTCGCTTCCAATTCTGCATTCAGTCGCCTGAAAGAGTTAAGAATGTTTGTCACTGAGTTTTTGAAAGATTTAAAAGAATTATGTAAGCAGGACAGTATTTCTACCTGGACTAAGAGAAATTTTAGTAATTCCTACAAAGGAAGACTGAAAAGTACTTCAGGATATTAACAAAGTTATGTTTCAACCATATCCCGGGTTTCTGGCAAATCAACAGTAACAAAACAGCTACACCCATTAAACAGCAAGGTTTATGCTATAATTCTGGAAGGTGGAGAGTGTCCTTGGTTTTGGAAAAGTCGTTGCTTAATACACATTTTATGTCTTTATTTCCTCAGGGTACTCTGTGTTTAACACAGTCCTTCCCAACAGCAGGGGTTGGGGAAGGAGTCCCGTACAACCACCTTGCTGAATGACACAACCGAAGCTGTGTTGCTCCAGGTGCGGGTTACAGTGAGCTCGTGTGTTGCGCGGTTCATGGCACAGCCCCGGCGCCGTGGCCGCCGCCGTTTGAGACGCGGCTCCCTGTGCACCTGCACAGGAACAGGTAACAGAGCCGCGCCTTCTGTTTGAAACCTTTACAGCTTTCAAGCCGCTTTTAACAGGGTTAAGCTCTTATATATTCACAATTTAGACGCAGAATCGGTGTGTGAGGTGCAGAAACCCCTCACGCCCGGGCTGGAGCCCGCCTGAGGCAGCGGTGTCCCGCGGCGGTGGGCGCTGTCCCGCGGCCCGGGCGGTGCCAGCAGCGCTCTGCGGG
>WEIV01014380.1:378837-403903 GCA_013390005.1 Calyptomena viridis | reverse complement strand
GCGCTGAGGCCGCTGTGGCGTCGCCTTCGCCAGGGCAACGGCGGCCGCCCGCCCTCCGTCCGTCCCTCCCTCCGTGTCAGGGCCCCAGCGACAGCCGCGGGGACAGGACCCTGGGCAGGGACCAGCTGGCTCCCGCCATGGCGCTGGGCTGCCACGGGCTCAGGTGAGAGGCGAGTCATGAGGGCTAAGCTGGCATTTCATTTATTGTTGTAATAAATATTTGTTACAGCCCTTCCTTTAGAGGCTTTTGGCCTTCATACATATTGTCCTGCCACCCTCCCTTCATTTCACTGCAGCCTCACAGCAGCTGTGCTCTTTGGTGCTGTCGTCCCTCTGCATTTCCTATTCCCACATCTCTGTCGCTGTCACCTGGTTTTAGCCTCCTCCTCCACCACGTGTTTGAATCCCTCCATTATTTTTGTCTCTCACTCCCACACAGTCTGATTTTGCTGCATTTCTCCTTTCAGTCACCCACGAGCCCCTTCCCACTCCCATCCATCACCAAGTGTGAGAGGCACAGAATGGGTCGGGTTGGAAGGGACCACAGTGGGACCATCTGGTCCAACCTCCCCACTCAAGCAGGGTCATCCCAGAGCACATGGCACAGGATTGTGTCCAGATGGTTCTGGAATATGTCCAGTGAGGGAGACTCCATAACCTCTCTGGGCAATCTGTTCCAGTGCTCGGTCACCTGCACAGTAAAGAAGTTCCCCATGTTCAGGTGGACCTTTGTGTACATCAGTTTCTGCCCCGTGCCTCCCATCCTATTGCTTGGCACCACCAAGAAGGGTCTAGATTACTTGCCACCCCCTCATTCACTCCAATCTCTTTTCCCAAGTTTCTAACAGATGGTGGCCCTCTGTGTGACAACAGCCCCACTGTCCTGCACCCACAGAGCAAGAACAGCATAGTTCTGTACCCTGTTACATGGGCTGTATATGATTTTAAATAAGAGATTTACACAGGGGGAATCTGAATGACTTAGCTGGCTGGAAGTAGAAGATCTGTGTGTAGCTGAAGGACTTCTGTGGAAGTATTAGTTGCAAAACAGAAGAAATGCTTGGAGATTTTGAGCATTGGGACAGGCAGTGTAATGGGATAAATGGAGGTGAAATGAAAGATGGACAAATGTGATTTGTGGAGGGCAAAAAATAGAAATATCAAGAAAATTTTAATGCTTAACACTAAAGTTAATACAAAGGTATTGACACAAAAGGGTAAAAAGTGAGCCTATGAAAAATGTTAGGGAGATTTTGAAAAAATTGTCCATCAAGAAGTCCATTTCAATAATTTTTGGTTTTTTACTAACAACAATAGCAAGAGATTAACAGTAGCCTTTCAGAAAAAAAAAAGGAGAATTTAACTTCATCAGTTGTGCTTTTGGTTTGGAGAATCAAGAGGGGCAAAGTCAATAGTAGAAATCTAAACTTAACAGTGGAAAAGACAGATTTTGTTAAGAAATAAGTTGTAGATTCCATGTGACCTTCACACATCATAACCAAAGCCAGGTTTTAGAAACCTCTCTAGTGAGGTTCTGTGGAATTTTAAGGGAAACAGAGGAACTGGAGAAGGAAAACAACGTTGGCAGGATGAAGGCTGTGAGGAGAAACATGCTCTTGCTGAACATAAACTTTTTTTTCCCAAAAAAAGTACTATTTCTTTTTGCAAAGTTAAAGTATCATCTTAGTAATAATTTTATTGTTTTTAAAGTTCTTGTACAATACAGCTATAAGAGCATAACACCTTAGAATGCTAAAAGTATTAGCTAGAGGATCTTTCCTAGTTAGATACTGAGGCAACAAAATCACTGGTTGAGATTAGAGAGATTAGAGCCACTGGTTTTCTAGCCAGCTTTTAGCTAAGTCTTAATAAACAAAAGAGGGGTAATTTATTATATCATAAATGATTAAATACATTAACAAACACAGCAACACAAGGTTCTTTTTCTTTAGAGCCCCCTGGGAATAATAACATACATATATATTAGGATTGCAGGTTTGTGCAATATTTCTAAGATCCACAACATGATTTATTTAATATGATTTTTTAAATTGAAGTATTATATCAACTGGATTTAGAATTCAACTACCTATATTTGAAATAATATGAAAAGATATTATCCGTGTTTGGATAAGTATTTCTTAGTGAACTTTAAAGTATTTCTCCAGACAGGCAGAAAACAGAAATAAGAGATTTTGTTACTTTCTTGATCCCTTACTCTATTAAGGTTTTATCACTTTAAAGTTGACCTGATGTGACCTTAACAGTTGTGTTTAATTCTCTAATACATAGTTGGTAACTGGGTAGAGAATAGGCTTATATTAGAGACAACAACCAATTGCAAGATACATGAGGAAATAGGAAAATATATCTCAGTATTTATCTGAAAAAAAAAAAGGCATTTGAAAATATGACATTGGTATGGTATAAGATTCAGCCAATAATATTTGTTAGCAGATGCCCATTTTCCATTCAAATATTTTTTAAAAGCTGACTCAAACATCATGACTGTA
This sequence comes from Calyptomena viridis, assembly GCA_013390005.1. NCBI lineage: Eukaryota > Metazoa > Chordata > Aves > Passeriformes > Eurylaimidae > Calyptomena > Calyptomena viridis. The sequence continues at coordinate 401,390 of WEIV01014380.1, read as the reverse complement.
AAATGAAAATGTTTGTGTTGTTTTGAAGCAAAGTGTACAGCAGGTTAAGTGCAGGTTTTAACCAGATCATAGTGATCTGTACTTGGGACCTCTGTGATTAGAGTGGTATGTCATCGGTCTGTATTTTTCAAGTGCTTCAACTTTTGTTTTCTGAGGATTATAAGATCCCAGAATTCAATGACTGACAGAAATGATAGATTCCAAATGAAGCTGTACACTGCATAGCCTTTGTTTCTCTCCCAGCAAAGCAGGAGGTAGGTCACAGAACAGAGGAGCTGGCTCAGGACTGGTAGGAGTGGTTTGGGACACAAGGGTGTACATGGCTGCTGGGAGGTCACAATAGTTCACTGCAGAAGGTTGCTGGGGATCAATGTAAGTGTTTGCCTTCGATTAGACCACAGTACATGTGTTATTTAGTTGTTAGCTATGGCCCTCTTCCTTCTACAGGCACAAATTTTGTGATCCATCTTTTCTCTCCAATAAAAATATAAAGCATGAGATTTTTGTATGAAGCTATTAGCTTTACACTTTTAGATGCATTTTTTTTGTTGTTCATAATGGCTTCTTGTTGGCTTAAAGATTCATTATACAGAGCTGTCTGCTTTTCCTATAGAAGTTGTGATATTTAGTAGAGACCTAGAATACCATCAACAGCCAACACTGTAGGAAGGGACAAGATTTCACTGTATATCACATTGCTTGTCAGGAACAGAGGAACAGTAGTGATTTGGCACAACGTTTTCTTCTGTAAAAGTCATTGTAAATGTATCAGGCCAAAGAGTCAACAGCTGATACACTGGCTTGAGCTTTTGGGGGTCTTTTGTAAGACTCATTGTAAACAAATGAATAGCACCATATAGATGCACAAAGCCTTACCAGTTTTAGACCAAGAATCGTGTTAAGGTCTATATATTGTCTTTGGTACGTGGTAGAGTTAAATTCAATTAAACTTCTGTTAGTACAGGCCTCTCTCATTGATATATCTCTATTATCTCTGTTGATTCCACCTCTGGTAGAAAATCTTTTACAGAACTTGCTGCTGCCTGCTGTACCTCCATCCTGGGAAAGAGGGATGCTTCACTGAGACAGTGTGACACAAAGTGTTTTGTTCTTCCTTGTCAGCCAGTTTGTTTGCCCAGGACTGTCTGTACTGCTCAAATTACCCTGCTCTGGCTCAAGAGGTCATGGAGGGACTGCTTCCTGCACCACATTTACACTCTCAGGCCTGAACACGGGTGCTTTTCTCAGTCAACACCCCTGGTTTTAGGCACAAGACTCCACAGCAATCCCCTGCACCCTTGCAGGAGGTGTGTGTTGCCCAGGGCTGCTCCGTGGCAGTGTGTGCCACACAGCACTGCCATGCCTCGTGGGCACACATCTCATGGTCACACGTGTCTCATGGTCACACGCATCTCGTGGTCCCTGTGACATGAGCTGCTCTTCACACCATCCTTGTACCAGCACAGAACAAACCCCACAGCCCGTGTGGGCTCAGCCCAGCCCTAAGGAAGCAAACCAGACACAGGCTGACTGCAGCACTTGCAGATGAAGGCAAATAATTTAAAGCTACCAGGCAGTTGTTTGTTTACTTATTTATTCTAAATGTGCCAGAGAGGATGTCAAACTTAAATCCAAAGCATATCACTGTAACCTAAGCAACTGTAACAATTACAGGCACTTCACACTTGAATAGTTTCCCTACCTTAAATTTCTCCTTCGTTTTTCTAGTTCCAATTTCCAGGAGGTGAGAGAGGGAAGAGCAGAATTTTGGAATGAATTGTAAATGGAATTTAATACTTAGCAGCTTTCTGAAACCCTGGATTTTTTCTTTTAAAGCTTTAAATACTTATCTTTTTACTTTAAAAGATACAATTGCTATTTCATATTCCTGTTGTGTGGAGTGTGTAACAGCTAATGAATTTACCTAAAAATCAGACTAAAATACATTATTATAAGTCAATCATAGGAAAAAAATAATGTAAACTCATGTGCAGTATTTTCAAACATTAGTGGAATGGTAGGATCTAGACAATGTGTAGCTATTAAATCAATAATCCAGACATCAAGGGAATTCCCCAGACAGCTGTTGGATTTTCTCCCCTAATCAGTAATAATAATCCAGTGGTGTTTGAAATGGCATGACTGTATATTGGAATGTATTTTTGTGCTGATATTTTCTCATGCATCTCAATGGCTCCTTAAAACACAGAGAAGACCAAGTATTATTCATAGCCATGGATGTCCTGTGAAAAAGATGCTGTTTGGATGTATGAAGTCTGTACAAGATCTTTAGCCCTTACTGACAGATATCCTAGGCTGGTTTACCACCAATATAACCTGGTATCTTTTGTCTGCCATCAGAACGACCCTGATGGATGTGCCAAGTTCTGTGTGGCAGGAGGTGTGTGGGAACCAGGCACACGGATTTTGAGGGACAATGGAGCTGGGGGATGGGCAAGCTGACCTATTAAGTCTCTTCCATCTCCAGCATCTCCAGTTTTGCTGTCAAATGGATTTCAGTGCCATGGTAATGTTTATTCCATTTCTAGTAGCTGTGTAGACATAGACAATACCTGGTTTCTAGGCTGGTCTAAGTTATCTTTTATATAGCTCTAACCAGCATACTTGGACTATCCAGACTCCTATTTAAAAGCACAAACATTTTGCTTTGTTCTTTTCTGCTTGGCTGCACTATTGAGGCTTACTTATTTCAGTGTCATCCTTCCTAACCTAATCCAAACAATAACCTTGGCTCAACAATTTAAACATATTGAATCCCCAACCAGAGTAGTTTTCCCTAGTAATACTCTGATTACAGCAGCTTTTATGTCTGAACAGGAAAGGACCTTAAACACTAAATCTCATCAGCACTGTAAAAAATAAGTGGTGAGCATCAGTCACATTTTCTTGAAATACCACAAGTCTTTCTTGGGGCCTAATCCTTTAATCTCTGGATTTTGGGCACTTCTGTTCTGATTACTAAGGATCAAAAGGTTTGGCAAATACTCTTCAGACCACTCTTCAAAGTGGCCACTGTAATATTACCAAGTTGTTATGACATTTGTATGGTTTTTTTGTTGTAGTGGTTGCTGGTATTTTGGAAAAAAACAGAGAATTTAGTTTATCAATGCAATAGTCTGCCAATATCAAAATTAATTAAAAAAGCACATGGCCTTGCAGGACAGAGGTTCAGAGGATTTGAGAATATGGTAATATCGAAGTAACGGAGAAACATCTTTCACTGATGATGGAAATTCCTTCTACTGTGTAAGATGCAACATTTCTAATAGAGGGAACCCTTAATGGGTTCTGCAACATATACAAATGCTGTTTTCCTAGCTTGTTCCCAAAGTTCCAGAATGGTAATTCATTTTACTGTAACTGGAAATCTCATGCCACTTTCTGCCTGAAATACTGTCATGCGTGAAGTTACATTAGAAAAAAAGAAAGAATTTTCATGTCATCCATGGACAAAATCAGTCCCTTGGACCCTCCTACCAGGCAGATTTGTTAGATGTTCATTGGTCTGCTCTGGAAGTATACAGGGGTTTTTTTCCCTAAATAAGATCCCTTTACATGTTAGATCTCTGTCTGAGGAAGACAACCCCACCTCACTTAAATTAAAGACAGCTAACAAGGGGTTTTTAAGAAATCACTAATTTTCAACAGAGAAGCATTCTATTGGCAGGGCAGATCTGGGATAGGAAGCACTCCTATCACCTAGATACATGGCCCTGCATTTATAACAGGAGCAAGTGCAAATCTGTCCATGGTATTCCTCTTTGTCCCGGGAATGTTCATCCTTTCACTGCTGGGCTGCATTTGTTGTTCCTGTCCCTGCTTTGTCAGTAAGAAATCCTGTCAAGTACTTAAAATCAGAACCTGAAAGAGCCAAATACTCTTCTGCTCATAATGAATGTTTTATTTGCATAGGTGTGTCATCACTTGCATCCAGTTCCTCTTCACTTGGAAGATTGCGTTCTGCTACATAACATAAATTCATTGGGAAAACACTGTTATACTGTTGCTTTCAGGGGTTTGCCACATTGTATATTCCAGCCTGCATGTCAAGGGTAAATGCAGGTGGGGGCTTTCAGAATTACTTTGCTGTGTTGACAACACCACAACAGATCTGGCCTTTACTATCAAATTGCATATTTTTATTAATATTTCATTCAGTGCAGAGTAAGACATACTGGTTCTGAAATATTCAGTGACTACAGTGTGCTATTGCCAAGGAAATTAATATTATGTAACAAGTACAAACAAGTTCTAACTTTTTAAAGTGTCAATGTGAGCGTTCAATGTTAGCCTTAAACCAGACTAGCACATGTTTCTGCATATCCTGTGTTGCTTGATAAAAGAAATGCTAATTGAGTCAGTTCAGCCCTTGGTTTCCCTGATAATGCCTGCTCTCTCTTAGAAAACTGGTGCCAGTCTAAGAAAAAGAGTTAAAAGTCAAGCTCTGTGCCCCTGTGTAAACCACCAGTATGAACACACTTGTTTGTGCATTAAACTCCATTGGAAAATTATTTTGTCTTAGGGGAGGTCTGAACTTTTTAGCTCACAGTAGTAAAAGCTGTGTAGCTCTGAGCTGGCTGGGGGAGAAGCTGGTTTGTTATCTTTTGCCTGTTTTCATAAACAAATGCCGACAGCAATTGTTGTTTTTGCAGAGCCAGCAGAAATTCATAGGGGGTTTCTTTTTGTTGTTCTGCCACACAGAAAAAGAGATGTTATTTTAACAACGGAATGTTTGAGAGCTTTTAAGAATACAAGGCCTAATTTTTAGGCGTGCGGAGCCCCCATAGTTTTATTGAAGTCAGCTCTTGCTGCAGATGCCCCACAGCACCCTAAGGAGTCTCTCAGATTCAAGATCCAAGTACAGCATTAGGGAACATCTCTGATGTGAGCAAAGTCAGCAGGAAAAGCACAGAGTCTTTGTTTCCTGTACATGAACACAAACTGGACCGAGTCTTTTATATTGACTGTGTTTCTACACTTTCCCAAGTCACCATCTCAGCCTTTGCAGTAAGGTGCAAGTGAGCTTAAACTAAAGCAGGGTTTCTCTAATGGGAATTGTGTTGTGAGAGGGAATGCAGAGGTAAGACTGGGACATAACTACTGCAGGACACTCAGGCACAGGGAAACATCTGTCTTTAGAAGAAGTTATCTGAGGTAAAAATAACCCCTGACTGAACACTGAGCTCAGTTCCCAGGCCAGGCCCATCTGAGAGAGACTTAAAGGTTTTTGTTGTGTGGTCTAAATGTATTTTTTTTCCCTTATTGCAGTGAAGGTTTTCCCAGGATTCATACCTCATTAGGTAACAGTTAACAACACCAAAACACCTAAGATTTCAAATCCCTAACAAAAACAAGTACATAAATACAAAATGTATTAGTTGCGTGTGGAAACAAAGTGGGAAAAGCCCTTGCTTCCATCCCATTGCTCCTTACTCTTCTCTTTCCCAAACAAATTTTAATCTCTACTTAATTTAGGCTTTGTATATGCATTGAGTGTTATAGGACATATGTACAAGCAACGTAGTGGCAGGTAAAAGGCTCTTCAATCCTTTAACATTTCTTGTCAATTGGTTTACTATCATTATTTAGTTAATGTCTGTGTCCAAATGTTCTGAACCTTTAGTTAACAAGGTAGAAAAGAAATAAAAACTGGCTGAAGTTAATTTTGAACAAATCAGCTTTTATGCCTTTGGCTGTCCTGAGTAAAAAGAACACTCCAAAGGCATTTAAGTTCAAAGACTAGGCTATGGGTTCTTTTCCCTAAAACCTGATCAGAAGAAGAAGATCCACTGGGAGAGCTATTTTGTTTACTTAGATTTGGATATTCTTCTTCAGTGTTGGTAACTCAGATTTTGCAAGATCGTGCCACTGGATAAGAAGCAGCAAATGGAATGTAGAGGTAAAAGCAAATGTTTGCTGTCAAAGAAAAGTTGAATTTTCACTGTAAAGAAGTAGCTTGAAGAGTGAAAATATTAATTGTAAAATTATTGCTGGTGTCAGTAAATTGAAAAATTTACAGTTAACTTTAAGTGTAAAGTTGCTTTAATAATTTTTTTAATGCAAGAGTAAGTATTGTCAAACAGCTCTGGGTATAATTCTGTAGTGCTTCTTTTCAATGTAAATTGAGTCTTAAAAGGTACTTAAATAGAATTAAAACTTAAAATAATAAATTCTGGACTGAGACTGTCATAAACTGATGTGATACCTCCAGAACCGTGACTTCACTTGTGTGAGGATCACCTGCCTGTCATTGCTGGAGCAGGCTGAACTAACAGGTATGTCACAGAAGACAGCCTTAGTGCAAACTTAGGCCAAGAGTGCACTAGAAACCCACACAGCTGATACTGGGGGAGCATGAAAAGCTGCTGTAGTCACTGTAAAGGCACTGTTTATACAGGAAGTCATTATCTCTGATGTGAATTTTAATGTATTCAGTGACAACAAACATCAGGACTTTCTTAGGAACTATCTAGTTGAAAGTAATGTGTGATGCTGGTCATGTTGCTGAACTTTATTAATTAATCTTTGCCTTATTTTAAATATTGGAAGATTAATTCATTCAATTAGAAGTGGAAGGGTTTTAAAGTAAAATCAGGTTAAGGAGATACTGAATACAATCAAATCATCTTAATATTTTCTAACAAGCTAACTTAGCAGAGGAGTATGGGTTTCTGAGGCAGTATCAGACTCTCAGGGGTTTGCTCCCAGCATCCCTGGTGTCTGTTCTCTTGCTGTGTAACAGCTTTGCAGAAGGCCTGAGTAACTCGTGTTCTTCTGCTCCATTCACTGGCCTGAGGCACAACACAACAGTGTCTGTCCCATGTGCAGAGGAAATCAGAGGAGGAACTTTCTTTGGCTGATTTGGGAGATGATGCTGGAGATCACAGGAACTGAGCCAAAGGAAAACAGATCCCCAGAAAGCGTTGTCAGAGCTCATTTAGCTTTGGTGAATGATCTAAAGAAAGTGTCTCCAAAGCCAGACGGGGCCAGCGAAGAGAGAGCTGTTAAGAGTTCAGCACATAAACTGTGAGTAGCAGTGAGCAGAGTTAGTGGAGGTTTTTCAGATGATCCCTTCAAATCAAGTACATGGAATGGTGAGAGAAGAAAACACTCAACCAGCACACAATGCGAAATTAAGGACTGGAAAAACCTTTCTAATGTATTGCTTGTCAAAGAGGGAAAAGCCCCCCAGGTAGCGGCAATGAAAAATAAGTTCATTTGTCCTTTTTAATTTTGAAGTCAGGACAGCATGAACAGCATTCATACATCCTTTCCCTGTGCTCCTCTGGCACCATGACCAGCTGCTGGGCTGTGGCAGAGAGACCACTTCCACTAAGGTTGTGGTTTATTTTCCATGCAGCCTTTCAAACTGTGTTGGCATTAACCATGAGCTGCATGTAATGTTATTCCATGCCATGTATAATGGTGTTTTTCCTCATATGGTCAGCTGTCCAACAGGAAATTAAAATGAACTACCTCTTTTCTGGGCTGCAGTGAGCAACTGTTAGATAAATGCCAACCACTCGTGGGTCTGAGCATTGAGTGTGTTATAGAGCAGCACCCGGGTTTGTGTCAGTGCAGTTTTACAGAGCTACCTGTGTGACAAGGGCACTTGTTCACCTGAAGGGGCTATGCAATTGGGTAAATCTGAAAACATGTTTCCCAACTTGCATAATATTTTTGTAGCTCTCATCTGACAAATATTTGAGTTTTGTTGGAGATTTATTCTAATGTTGGAATTCTGTTTCGGGAAAGTGGTTAAGCTCATATATAGTAATAAGCATGTGAGCTGTTATCTAACTATGTTGCTGAATCAGGTTTCTAAATTTGTTTCGTCTCCTTTTGAATGAAAATTGATCCATCTTCTGAAATACTTCTTATGCTAATCAAAAGATATTTATTTTTCCAGAATTACATGCTAGTTGAGTTAATATTTGCCTTTAAAGTTTGGTTTCTCCTGGCAGAGGGAATACTTTAAATTGTGTCTGGGCTACAGTAGAACAAATTTTATAATGAAGGTATAAGAGATGGGAGAGGCCTATCTAGTTCCTGCAAGTAATATGAGCCATCTGATTTTATTGTTTTAACTATGGCTATGCTGTACTATTCAAAATTAAAAAAGATTTCTTCTTTTGCTTTAAATCTGTTCCTAATGTTTGAGTCTGTCAAAGTATCTATTCTTTAAATTAGCAACATATGAAACAATATTCTCTTTCCAAGTTTTTTTACAATTTACTTCGGTACATGAGTTTAGCTTTATGTTTAAAAAAGTGTTCATGTTAGCTGTTTCCAACCTGCACTCCTTCACTTGCCTTACCTATTTTTCAAGTTTTCTGTTCTGTATCTTATTTTTGTGGCAGAGACTAAGATGCAAAGACCTGCTTTGGGATTGATGCTGTGTGCTCTGGAGTCTTTGCAATGCAAACTGCAGTCATTGAGCTCATTAACTCAGCTTTCCACTGTGCTGTGGTATTTGGGTCTAGGTGACTTTACCTGTCACTCTTGAAAGACATCATTGTTGCCACTGCTGGTTCAGCTCTGTGGCAGCACTAGTCTACAAACCATGTAACAACCAAACTTTTGTGGTTTAGATCAACAAGTTTTCAGACAAATCAGACAAAATAGTGGCAGAAATGGTGAGAAATTGCTCTTTTGTTGAGGAAGAAAAGCTGAAGAATGGACTGGGCGTTTGGTTATCTCAAACACCAGGGAGTGCTGCCATGGTGAGTCTGTTGGCACCTGCGCAGGGTTGGAGAGTGACAACTATCATGCCCAAACCTCCACAGCATTTATTTGTAATAATCCCTATTTTTCAGTAAAAGCGCAAGGTTTTAGTGACCTTTCCGAGTTTGTTTTCTGCCAAAAACTACGTATCTTAATATCTGGATTCAGCTGAGCTCCCTGGCTAAGGCTGGTCCATTTGTTTGTTTGTACTTTGACCAAAGCATTACATTGATGCTTTCTCAGGATCCAAAATTGTATTTAATCTGTTTACAGAGCTACATATATTACTTGAATGACAAAAAGGGGAATGAAAGTGGCCAGATCTACATCAGCTGGTAGCTGTTCACAGGAAGCAGCATTTACTGTCTAGCCTTTTCTTCCCAGGAAAGCCCTCTTGGCTGCATCCCGTGCCACGTAACTGCACAGTCCATGGGCGTGCAGCATGGCTACACAGAACACCCAAAAAAGCATCAGAGAGCAATAAAAACTAACACATGTGAGGAGATTAATAAGAATTAGAATAATTCCCCCATGAACAGAACGAAAGGTAATTTCACTTGCAGTTGTCAAACCAAGCTGAACTGGCAAGGGAAGGAATGTGTCTGTAATCAGTAGCTGTGCACTTGCAGCAGAGGAGGGACTTGGCCGTGGCACACTTGGACAGTCTCACTTCTTTGAAATGCACTCACAGTACCCTGCATTTTTCCTCTTTGCTTTTTTTGGTCCCAGCTCACACATTTGTGAATCATTCAGGGAGAAAGCTTGAGAGATGCTATGTGTCAGGTCAGTCCAGGTTCATTCACTGTCTGTCCTTAGAAAGCGAGAAACACTAGTGTGTAAACAACGGGGGAGGGGAAGAGAAGGTTTAACAGGACAGCCGGGGTTAATCTTTTCTCTCAGTATTGTGTATCATTTGGTTTTCTGATTACACACTAAACTACAGTTGTATTTTCTTTAATTCAGTTATACAAATACAGCAGCCAATTAATATTTGTGCATTCTATGTGTTGTGAAGGGGCCGCAGAGAAAACCTTTGTTATTTTTCTGGTGCTAAAGAAGCTGTTCACGTTAAACCATATTCCTCTACACAGCAAAGTAAATGACAGCATTAATTCAATCCAGAATGCTTGATAAATTGAGAGGGGTTGTTTACCTAGTGTATGAAAAAGTCTCTTGGGGATGGGTTTTATTGTGATCTGCATAGTCATCCATCTTCCTATACTGTCTGTGCTCATGTTTGTGAGTAAAACATATACAGTAATTTAGCATTCAGATAATCCCACTGCTATAATCCAGACAGATTTAGCTCAAATTTCTCTGGGATTTCTATTATCTAGATTTAGCAGTGTGGTGTTGACTGGATATTTTAAATTGCTGCAAATGCTTTTTTCTGCAATAAACAACATATTTTGATGTTTTCATAATTGAAGCTGTGGATTTTTGCTGGCATTAACCACATGTAAAAATGTGTCTTTGTGAGGACAGTGATTGCACAGCTGGAGCATAGTTTTAATGGATTCCAGCTATTTGACTACATACCACATAAGATCATGCAATGTTTATATGAAAACCAGCATAACATATGTGAAAATACTAATGAGAATAATCTGAAGAACGTTCATCTCCACACATAATCTATTTGAAAATGAACTCAACTGCTTCAATTTAAATATTTTTTTATTACAGTATATGAGACAATATAATAATATAGAGCCTGGCTCTCTTGCAGCACTTTTCCTAAGCAGATCAGAGCTTTTAATGTTTTTCAGTTTCAATTTTGAGGAAAAGAGGGAGTTGGGGAGGGGGGGAAGAGAGCACCATTATCCACATGAAATGAGGGGATATTAAATCTAAGTGCACTGGGTACCTTTCACAGCAGACCACCCTTTGTCACATGTCCCTCTGATTAATTGCAAATGTATTCAAGGGAGTAGAGCAGACATTGTATAGAAGGTCCAAATGTTCTTGTACGAAAAATGCCAGCCCTCCCACACGTGCTAGCACTGGTGGAGCTGCAGGAGTAAGAATGCTTGTGTGGGAGATTTTTAGGAGGGAATTGTACTGTGAGAAAAATTGTAAAGCTGCTTCTTCTACCCAAGTAGCTGAGTGAGAGTGTCTGAATTGAGGCAAACTGTGGAGCAGGGCAGTGCATGCTCTGTGCTCTGCCTTGTAATTGTGTTGTAAATGCACAAGTACATTATTCACCCCTGGGCCAGATCTTCTGGGAAGAGACTTGTGCACACTTGACAATAATTTGATGCTAAGACTGTGTCATCCATAAGTGTCTGAGAAGTTCAAAATAAGCAAACCACTTGGAAATGTTTGGAAAACAAACTATGTGGAGCCATTTGTGGAATTTGGGATGCTGTGTTTCATAGTTTTGCTCCCTGAACTGGAGGATTCAGATACCAGTTCAGTAGGTGAGACTGAGAATGCTGTCCCTGAAAGCACCTCCACCGTGCTGTGTTCCAGGTACCTTCTCTTTGCTGTGCATTATTGCCAGCCCCAATAACTGTAAAAATCTTGAGAGGTTTTCAATATGAAAAAAGAGAGAGGATGCTCATTTAATCAGTTGTGATAAAGTTGTTCCGGGTATCAAATTTATTTGCTTAGTCTCCAAACTTCAAGTTTGCAAGGATGGTGAAAAAACCCCCAAACAAACCCAAAAAGCATGAATGAGAGAGACTTTTATAGATAACAATCATGCTTCTGGGTAAAACTCTTCTGAAAAAATATGCTGTGTCTATGTGGCAGTACTTTTGGTTTCATACTCTCTGAGCTATTCTTTGCAATACTCCAGCAGTGGGTTTCAGAAGCAGCAGCACTTACATAGTTGCCCCAAAAAGAGTCTGAGCATTCACTGCCTTGCTTTGATGCCCCTGCTAAAGCTGTGGGCCCACTCCTCTTACACTAACAGCCCCCACTTCCTGTGTGAGAAATCATATTTATACTGAAATAGCTATCAATATCTAAGTTTGATCCCTGGTAAGTCAGAGCTATGAAGCTGTAATGCCAGTGAGATGGAAAAGCAACCTGATAGCTCTTAAACTGCTCTTTCTTCCAGACGGTGCCTGGGGCACCAGCTGTTGTAGCTGGTACTTTTCAAGGCCCAATTCTTTTCTTTCTCAGAAGAATTTCCTTAGACCTCTAAAAAGTGATATCAAGCCCCCAGATGAGCAGAAGAGTTTAAAACAAACCCTACATAACTATGTATTAGCTGCATCTTTATTTGAACAGAGGTATAAATCAATTTAAAATTTTACAGTCAGCATCTGAGGAAGTTACTAGGGCACCCACAGGCCTTCTCATTGCTGCATACAGCAGCTCAACTCACCAGACTCACCAGTTGGAGCCTGCTTGTGGGTTATTCTTTTTCCCTTGCATTTTTTTCATCCTATTGTATCCTTACCTCTCATTCAGCATTTATTTGGAATCACGCTGAGGACACTTTCCCTCGCTCCCTTTGGATTTTCACTTGCAAAGGGATCTCAAAATACCATCTTCCCAAGATATTTGATCCAGGGCTTGATGAAGCGTACTGGGCTTAGTTGAAGTATCAAACCAGCAAAGAAAGACCAAGAAATGAAAGAGCACCATGTAAATATTGACAGATTGTTTTCATGACTAAGCTGTGATTATCCTTCATTAATTTGTCTATGCTTTCAGAAAAGGAGGAAATTGCTGAAAAGCAGAGTAGTATTTTTTACAACAAACAACTGTGTGCTGTGATTGTTGAAATTTCTATTCAAGAAATCCCTCAAAATGAAAACAAAATTAGAAAAAACCCCCAAACTCAACTCTCTTACAGAGAGGCAGGTCTGGTATGTTTAAAAATAACACCAGTGTGTTCTATGTCTGCCTCTGTAATTTGAGATTAAATACACTATGGATAAGGTTAAAAACATAATATTTTCTAACCACCTACCAGGCATTTATGCAGTATATTGTTTCCTTTTTGACAGTTAAATTACTGGTAATAAAGCTCTGTAACTGCCGTGACAGTGTTTGTCCTCTGACATGGCTGTGCAACCGCATCACCTGCTCTGAGCTGCATCAGCACAGTGAGAGCAGAGTCTGGGCCTGTAGCATCGAGTTAATCACACTGTGCCATTAGTAGAGCTGATACCTTTGTACCCCCTCCCTTAGCTCAGTGCTGGACGAATAAAGCAACTCAAACTAGTCAATTGCTGCAATTCTGAAAACAGATTTTCTCTGTAAGAAGTTGCCATCTGCACAGTCATCCTTTTCCTCTTCAAGTAGCAAAGAGCCAGAAGGTATTGAGCCCCCTCTCTGTGTTGCAGAGGGAAGAATCCCAGACATGGCTTTGGTAGCTGTGCCCTGCTGGTTTTTTTACCCCATTGAAGTATTTTCTAAAGATGCTCTTCTTTCCATGTGCTTGGCTGGTGTTATGGTGACCATGAGTGTGTATATCGAGTTACTGGTATGGGAGTAGCCCTGCCAGGAAACCAGAGGGCATGTTTAGTGCAAACTGTTTTTAGAAGCCTAAACAGGCACAACTCTAAGTTGGATGCCTGCTAAGTTAATAAAAGGGCTAAACATTATTTGTCCTACCTCGTGTGTGTGGACAGAACACAGGCTGTATCTGAGACAGGCCTTACTCATGGGCTGGTGTCACAACTGGGTAATTGTCCCTTAAAACATTATGTAAATAGTGAATATTTTAAAACTGGGATTAGACAGTTGGATTTTTGAGCTTGGATTGTGCTAGATTTTGAGGAGAGGACTTTTCAAAAACTGAAAGGGAACAAACTGAGATAAGTGAACAAAGAAATGCCTCAACATGGGAAATTTTTATGAACAGAATTTGATCAACTCATTCTAGAGGTTAGAGTGAATGAGCAGCAGTAAAGCTGCCCCTACTTCCTTTCTTCCTGATGCTGAAAGAGATCTGTTCCTTGCTTCATGAAGGAAAGAAAGTTATCTGTCCCAGGAAAATCAGGTTAGGAATACTCATTTATTTATTCTTTGCATGGTATAAAACACCCAGATGCAAACTGCACTGGTTTGTAAAGGAGGTTGTAGAGGTTGTACAGATTAAAACTGCTGAAAAACTCTGAGCACCATCTCAAATAGTGAAGTCCAGGATTTTATTATTTATAAACCCCATGGTTTCCTCCTATCCTCAGATCATATCAGTTGTAAAATGGCAGCTTTTATCTAAATTTCCATAATTTCACACATAATATTTATTAAAAAGCTATTTAAATACGGGTCATCTCTTAAGTTCACTTAAAAACAGAAGCAGCAGAGGACATGAAATTCTCTCTCATACTGAAGTTTATACCTTAGTTTCTTTTTCTTTTAAATTGTTAGAGCAATGTTAAAAACCTGATAGTATGGGAACAGCTGTTTCTTGGGTGTATGTGGTATTGGTTTTTAAGAGTAGTGATATTGTAACTGTTCAACTAATTAAGACATTGATAAAGCATCTTGATAAAGGATGCCATTCTTCTCCTATCTAAATTTGATACTGGTTTTTTTTTGCTAGGTTGAGCATCCATCCCACCCCAACCTTGTTGGTTAAGACCGCCAAGATCCCTGTGGGTGCTGAGAAGGCTGTAACCAGCACTGCTGACTCAGTCACTGCCACGCTGATCTGACATGGGAACTGCCACCCAGCCTTTTCCTCCCACCCCCCTCCACATGTTGTTATCTGCCCATGGACAGGTTCCCTCAACAGCTCTCTGGCTTCATCCCCACCTCGCTGGTACCTATCTTGACAACCAGTTTGGGCTCTGAGCTGCATCCAGTGCCTAGGTAGGATAAGTGTAAGATTTCAGCAGCAACGTTCTTGGCTCCAGCCCCACAGAAGATTGCTTCAGCCCAACAGAATAAAGCCCTGTCCTCCAGACAGCTGAGCTGGTGGCCTTACTTTAGCAGGCAGTGTCATAATTCGGCATGTTCCATAGAACAGGCATTCCACACAGAGCTTCCATGCTGGATTCCACCTGGAATCTGGATGTGCTGCTGACACCAGGACAACACAGTGCCTTACAAAGGCAGATGAAGGCATTAAAAATGTGGACCTTTGTACATAGCATAAATAAATAAATTTTTCATTTCTATATTTCACCGTGATAAGAGAAAATAATGTCTGTGCTCCACTGAGCTCTATGCTAGTGAGTGAAACTGTGTGAAGCTTATAAATTCATGCAAATAGATAATATGATTTTCCCCACCTTGATTCAGGTTATAAATTAAAGAGATTTAGTCCACCATTCCTTACTGAGTAATTCTGCAGTCACATATTCATGCTGGGGAAAGCTTTCCAGTGAGGTTCTTTGCAGAATAAGTCTTTGATAGCTATTGAAAATGTGATCATTGCAGAGACACCAACATTTTCCTGCTACTTATCAAAGGCATCATGAATTTCCCTGCATCTTTTTTAATTATTTAAAGTGTAGCAGACAAAGATAATATTCTTAGAATTATTTTTGGAAGAATTGATGATCTCTTATGAAGTGAAAGTGATTTTGATATATGAGCAGCATTGAGAGAACTGCCAGTCTGAAAACTCAAACCAGACCTCTGTGCACAATATTCTTGTCTTGCAGGAAGTAGTGGTGAAAAAGAGTTGTTCACAAATCAGGATCCTTAGGAGTTCTCTAGATGACTTTTCCTGCACTTTGTGATATTCTGCAAAAATAAAGTTCCTTTTTCCCCTTCTTGAGCCTTTTTATGTCACAAATGGTGCACACAAAGCCATGTGTGTAAGAGCTCACACTGGTGGTTTGGCAAAGGATGTTGTGTAGGATCAGGTACAAAACAAATGTTCCAGTCATGATGGGAGTCACAACTACAAATCTCAGTGCATAATAATTACAATAATTAAAACAAAGATATTTTAAAAATGGTATCTGTTGTTAAAGGCTGATTTGTCTTTCCATACTATAGTGAGAAGAATACCAGACAAGCCTTTACATTGCCTTCACTGGTGGCTTAACTGGAATCACAGACATTTTTCATAGTGAAATGTACAGCCTGCAAAAGATTTGTATTCCAAGTGTGTGTGTATGTTGTTGCAGACTGTACTTCTTTGCCGAAGTGTGCTCTGACAAGCTCTTCAGTATGTTTATTACTGTGCAGCACTGTAAGCCAACTGATGTTTATTATTGGCTCTGCAATAGGTCAACCCAGAGTTTCACCACAAGGTACATTCTGAAGGTTGTGCCTGAAGGGCACTGTCCCTTTTGGATCAGCTTAGTGGGGAGAAGAACCTGCGTCTTAATGTGCTCAGTTCTCACTTCAGCCTCAGGAGACAGTAGGTGAAATGACAAGTCCTGTCCTTGTATTCCCCAAACACAACCACCCTTGATTTGTATCTGGCCTTTTTCCAGGGCTCTGGGATGGAGGAAATCCTCCTCATGTCCTACCTCACTCCGTATAGCTGCACTAAGGCCAACTGCAGTTACTGGTATGTGTATTATGCAGAATAATTAACTCTATGTAACATCATAAATCATAAATACATGTGATTATACCTGTTATGTTCATAGAGCAAAGATGCATCCAATAAATATATGCATCTGACTGTTCCGCACATAGAAGACAGATGGTATTTATTCTATATTAATTAACACTGCATGCAGAATTTCCGCCCTCTTTAAATATCTTGAGCATCCTTTTTTAGAATCTAAATGTACACATACAGATTCTTTTGGCTTTGACAGCTGACCATTGTATTTTATCTCCATTCAACATAGGTGGCCTTGGTTTGTTCATATAAGTGCTATCTTGTGTATCTTCAATCTAAATGTCATTATTGTAGTTCTCCTTTCTACTTAAATCAAGTTAATCGATTGATTTAATAAAATTAAAAATGGAAAGCAAGCAATGGTGCAAACTCTCCTGAAATTTGGAGAGTTAATAGGTCATGTTTTGACAGGATTTGGGGCTGCAGGTTTGGCTTCACTGGCTGTCACCTTTTTTAATAGTTTTTTTTCTCAGTCACTTATTTCAGAATAATATTACATATAAGGATTAAATGCAGCTACTGCTGTGATTTTACTGTTCAGTGTAAATTGTTCATAAATACTCTTTGAGACACGTGGTTTTTGCCATCGTAGTTTTACACTGTAACATTTCTGCCTTACAACTAGAACCACACATAGACATGACTAAATACAAAAAAAACTACAGCACTATCATGGATATTCAAACCCCATTGCTTTAAGGGATACTCTAAAGGAAACTAGGCCAAAAACTTGACCTATTTTAAAAGACATGGCAATCTGTTCTTTTAAGAAATCTTTCACACTTCATTGAGTCCTTCTCTCTCTCTCTCCTATACCATGAAAAATATTGTACAGTAGCAAGATTCATAATTCTCATTTCTGTACTGTTAGCCATACAAATATTGGAAGCTGAAATCTGCAGTTTAACAAATTTATTTTTCTCCTTCGCTGATCTTGAGAAAGAAATCATCTTGAAAATTACCACATACATAAATTGGACTAATTAGGTGTAGCTACCTAAAATTGCTGCATCACTGCACTTTCTCCCTAGTGTTAGCTGCAGTGGATCCATTTGACAACCAAGAGGTCCTAGGATCCGTAAAGGATTTTTGCTTCTAGGGACTTCCATGTTTCGAATTTGAAAACCAGAAGCAGTGAGCCGTATTTCTCAGTTATTTTGCTGTTTGAAATCTGGCTGTGAAACTCTGTTTACTTTGTGTTGGACTCCCGCCAGAGGAGGCCTGGTTTTAGCAGATGGTCGTGGAGCGGAGGCCAGACGTTTCCTGCTGCGTCCTGGCGAGGCACTGATAGCTGCGCTCCCAGGCACGGCAGCGATGCCTCGGGCAGCCACCGCGGCTGGAGGTGCAGGCACTGCTGGCAGAAAGGTTGTGAAGAGCCTGTGCGACAGCTCTTGGGGGCGAAAGCCTTTGTGGAAAAGAGGGTCCTGAAGTGGTGCTCAGAGGTGGTGGCGCTGCCAGCCAGGTGATGAGCAGGGGAGGACTGGAGTTTTGACCAAGAGGAACTGAAGTGTTAAAACCAGCTGGGCATACACCAGTGGTGAGGAGATGTGATTGCTTTGATCTTTGATAGGACACCCCACTGTCTTGTCGGGGATAGAGAGTTGAAAGAAGAAAGACAGAATGGAAGGCTATAGGATGGTACTGTTGTGTGGGTTTACCTGTCTGCTCTACAGTCACCATGTGCAGAGAGCATTTTCCTTTCCCCCACTTCAGGGGGGCAACTTCTCTGAGAGCAAAAATCCTTAATGTGTCCTCAGGCTGGTGTTTGATCTTTCAGGATGCTGCCTGCTTGAAAGATGGGGAATCAAAGGGCAGTGCCATAACCACAAGCACTTGTGTATCATTGCTGCCTTGCCAATTTGCATACAGGAGAAAATGCAAACAAATTTCTCAGGAGGTTATATGACTTGGAAATCTTCCAGAATTCCTTCAGGCCACAGGAAGATTGAGGACATCCGTAGTTTATCTGGGAATCCAGAGCTTGGACCAATATAGCTAAAATTCATGTTTCCTGTGCCTTGTGACTCTGTGTTTGGGAATTTGGTGCTCTCCCATCCCCTGCTATCAGTTACCTGGAGCCACTGCATTACTGTGTAAAGGCTTATTTGGGTCATGGTTTTGTGCAGCTGACCCCTTCCTTGCATTCAAGCCATTCTTCAGGTGGGCAATGTTGGATTTTGAATGCTTGTGCCTTTCCAGTTTACTAACAGATCTCAAAAGGAAAAAAAAAAAATAACAGAAAGACTGAAGTGTTGATTGCTTTTTACATGACACTTGTATATGTTTCTCCCTCCTTGGCAATGATTGTGTCAGAATCTCCCCAGAACTGAGTCTCTGAGTCAGTACAAGAGGCAACTGACAAGATCAAGCACCTGCATAGGGGTCTGACTGAAAATTAGCACCCTAAAACTGCCATGAAGAGGTATAATGCCTAAATGGATGGCAAAGCAGAGAACTGGAGCTGTAGCTGTCACTAGTCAGTGATGGTTAATGCTCTTTCTTTGCTGGAGAAGGACTCATGATCACAGGGCCTACCTCAGACTTCCCTGGCATTTTTGTAACATTTCCTGTTATTTGCCAAGTGGCCATAACTGCCCACCACACACCACTTGCACCTGCTCCAAACACATGTTGCAAGACCCAGCAAAGCTTAGCAAATTCCTGGTCAAGGCTTTCATTACAATTAAAGTAGCTCCCTCTTCACTGTCTGGTTTGAACACCGTCCAGTTTCTCCTGTCAGTTGGGATGATGTGAGTTTGAAGGTTTCTCAGGTAAACTGGCTCTTTTCTTTTCTTTTCTTTTCTTTTCTTTTCTTTTCTTTTCTTTTCTTTTCTTTTCTTTTCTTTTCTTTTCTTTTCTTTTCTTTTCAAAGTGAAACCATAAAAGCTGAAGATTCATTGAAATTTGTTAGGTGAATTACTATTTATTGCACTTTTACACATTTTACAGATGCTACATGTGAATGGAGATAACAAAACAAATAGAGCCAGAGGAAAAAGTCTTGGGCATAGCTCAGGATACACAGAGACAGACATCCCTAGGGAAGGAAAGTTGCAAAAAGGCATCAAAATGGAGTTCAATGAACTGGCTTTTAAAGCTTTGGGGCAGTGTCTTTTTTTAGCAAGCCTTGAAAGTCAGTTATCCTTACAGAATGCGCTTCATGTTTGTCTTGAGGAAAAAGATAGTGAGATTTCATTATTTCTCTGCCTCGTAGCTCACGTTGGCCTCTGAGGTGCTGGTCTCTGGCCCTGTGCTAGACAAGAGGCAGCAGATCCCTCTCTATTGACAGGAGAGCGGGAAAAGCGCCTTCCCCTCGGTGCTGGCTGCGAGCTGGAGAAAGGGCAGTGAGGCATTCCTCCTTGAGAGCAAGGGATGCTGTGTCCCCCACTGTCAGACACAATTCATAACGGGAGAAAAAACAAAACAAAGCCATGCTAAAGTACAGTAGAGAAATCCTGGAAAATAGGTTAGACAGTATTTAAGCACAACTTTTCCCTGCAAAGAGGGTGTTGGATCCTAAGCTCCAGAAATGGAGGAAAAATAAACACAGCTTTTGAAACTGACCTGGCAAAATGGATCTGGCTCCTGTCTGTCACAGGACTGCACAGTAGAGATTGTCCTCATGCAGGCACCCTGCTCTTTCTTTCCCCAAATGGCTCTTTCACTCTCTTCTGAAGATCATCCTCGAGTGAGTATATCTGTCCAGCACAGGAGACTTCCAGTACTTTTGAGTTAGGAAAGACAGGAATTGTAGTGCTAATACAGCAACATCAGTTTCTAGACAAGTCCAGTCTGTCTGCAGAAGGGGAGAGGAAGTCCCCAGCCTACCTACTCTGAGCTCAGCTGCTGTGCTCTTCAATAAGGACAGATATTGGGAAAATGAGAAAGAACAAGAAAGAATCTGGTACTGCCAATACTGGCCAGGTTTCTGACATGCTTAAACTTTCACACATGCTATCGTTCATAGTAATGGGACTTAAAATTAACTCCTTTGTATTACTTTAGGTGTGTTTATTATACAGTGCTGACCAGAAGCACAGTCTCTGTGTCAAATCAGGGTTTTCAGACCCATTAGGTACAAGAACAACAGCAGATTGTTGTTGTAGTCCTTGGTGGATATTCCCTAGAGGTGTCCAGTCAGTCCTTCTGAGTTCAGGTTCATCTCATAGCCTCCATTTATGGCCCTACCTACTGCATAAAGGGAAATATTCCTCGCTCAGCATTGAGACAGGCGTGTGGTGTGACAAACCTTTGCCAAAGCCTGCACTCCATCACACTGAGGCAGTGCCAGGGAAGTGCCAATGGGGAATTACTCCTAATGTGAAAAAGGCTCTTGGAGAGCAGTGTGGGCTTCTCTGCTGTAGTTATACACAACACAGCCCCGTTGTTTTCCATGCTGTGGAAAAAAAGTTCTTATTTACTGCTAGGCCTGAGAAGGAAATATCTTCTTTACACATTTTGGGCCTTTGTGGAATCTTATTTTGGGCCAGCTGCTCAAACCCAGCAATAGGAACAGGCTTCAGACTGAAAAGGCACAGGAAAAAAAAGGTGTTTTTTTTAAAAAAAGGATGGAGCGATCGTGAGACACAGGAGCACAGACACAGCTTCTGAGCCCCACGGACCATTTTCACCACAAAAATGAAAGATGGGAATCTGGTCCACTTGTTTAATCTCTCTGCCAATTTAATGCCATTCTGCCATAAAACACCTGGTGTGATTTCAAGGTGGCAGTGGTGCCCTCAGGTGTGAGCATGGCATGGCATGGCAGATTTTGCAGAAGAGAAGTGACTAATTAATTCTTTTTTTTTTTTTGCCATATGATGCTGATGTAGCTGTAATAAATGTGATTACAAGCTGACATGGATATAAACTAAATTCATGGGAACTAAATAATAAACTTGTCTTCCAGCTGTTGGTTTAGACTGAAAGCAGCGTTGAACTGATGAGTATTTTTGCAATTTATTGTAATGGTCTGTGTCCTGCAAACAAGATGCACATTGGTTGAACTTTATTCTGATGTGTAGGGCCATCGATTTAAATTTGGGACTGATAGATACACATTGGCCAGAATGGTTTTACAGCTCATATCCCTTGCAGTTAAGTTCTGTCCAGGCAGATGTGACAGTGTCCAACAAAAGCTCTCAAGAGAGGCAACCCTGGCTGTGTCGATACAATTGATAGTAAGTGGAAATTCCACAAAACTAGAAAATATCACCAAGGACATTCACCTTTGCCTTCTTGTGCCAGTTTACCTGCATAGTGATGTAGTTTCCTTGCAAAAAACATAGCAGTTAGGGATTTTAAATTGATTACTTTTCTGTTTACTTCTGATTATGATTTTTTACTTGTATTTTTTTCTTCTTTATTTTTTGGATGACCTTCAGAATTTCCAGTTAATGCTAAGGAATGTTTTTTAATAAGAGGCAGGAACAAGAGAGCGTATTTTTTGTGGTTCTGATGAGAGGTTTTGTAAGGGGAAGATCGCCATCATTGTCATAGCCATTAATGTTCTGGTTTTGGAGCAGTGGAAACGTAATCAAAGATTTATTTTTGAAAGGCCTTGCTTTGGTTGATGACAAAAATACCTCCTAAATTTAGCAATGCTGTGTCTCCATGGGTATATTTATGTTATTAGTCACCTTTAGGCCCACGTTTTCTGTGATCAGCAGAGGCTCGGAAGTCACTCCTTCATCCTCGTGTACTGCTGTCAGAGAGGGTACCTGCACATCCATGCCCCTGTTCAGTGGGCTGAGTGCCCAAGGTGTGAATTCCAGTGGGAACACTACCGGAATTGGAGTGACTGGGAAAAGAGGGGCAATACAGCACCAGTTTGAAGTTGTCTTTGTTACCATGACCGTGGTGGGAAAAGAAACAATAACCATAGAACACCCAGAGTTTGAAGGGACCCACATAATGACTATAATAATGGTCACCTTGTATCATAGTCGCTGAATTTAGATATTTATTCCTCTACTATCCCAGCTTTTGCAGTTCCCATGGCTTTTTCATGAAAAGCCATGATCCCAGGAGCCATAATACGGCTTGTGTCTGTAGTTGTGGCAGCTGAACAGTTTCAATTGTGGAGAAAATGTTGATCACAGAAAGGTTTGGGGGTAAAGGCCGGTGGCACTAATGGCATCCCGGCCCCATTTGTGTCCAGGGGACACACGCGATGGCCGGGCCTGCCGCCTCCCGGTGCGGTGCGTGGCTTCCTCAGGGACACGCGGGCACCGAGGCACTTGTTATTTTGTGAACGAGCGCGGCTGCGGGGCGGGCTGGGCGCGGGGGCTGCGGGGCGCTCCCGGCCGCGGTG